>CM072820.1:12688892-12787730 GCA_036937905.1 Salvia rosmarinus
ACCACTACTATTCCTACTCTCTTCAAATACATAAAATCAAAAAATTGGAGCACAAATGATCTTTGGCCAATACCACCAGATATTTTATATAACAGAGCAACTTGTAATAATATTGACTATTCAATAAAGCAAACTATAGTCCAGATATCTGCAAAATATACATTTGTCCAAATAAATCCTAGAAAAATAATGCAATTTAGCCGCGTAAAAAAAAATCATCACTAGTCAATTGTCATCAGATTTCCCACCTGGCGATAGGCAAATCTCACAGAATTATTTATATATTAACTTAATTCCGTCATTCTGGTCATGCCATCCAAACAGGACCTAACATTGTAAAAGAAAATAAATTTTCGGGAAAATCAATAATTCAATAAAATATCCACAACTAGAATAAAAAATTAGTGGGCACGGACTCGGTTGCTAACTCATCAAGTATCCGAGTTAACCCAGCCATCTCTATCTAATTTTTCCAAATAACCACAATCCAAAACTCACTACGATTTTTTCTTCCAACCTATCTCAGTTTCTCTACCTCCATTTGCAAAAATGAGAAGAAGAAAAATCGGGAATTTGAAGTTGAAGAACCCAGCGAAACTCGTATGCGCGATCGTCACCGTTTCATTTATAATCACACAGATCTTTACTGCGGTTCAGCTGAGAAACATGCCGCAATCGACAATTCCTTCACCCGAAACAGATTCCACCACAAAAAATATCTCCAGACGCGCGAAAATCGGCGAGTTCGGGGAAACGGTGATTAGATTGTTACCTGAAGATCTGGCGTTCACGCTGTTCCTGCCGTCAGAGGAAGCGCTTCGTCGCGATCTGAGACTGAAGCAGAACGATAGCGATGCATACGCGGTGCTGACGCGGGTGCTGGGATTCTCGTCGGTGCCGAGGTGGATTTGGTTGGCCGATTTGGAGCGGGGAAAGCAGAGAAGGTACGATTCGCTATCTGGATTGAATTTGTTTGTGGGGAAGGATTTGAACGGAAATGTGGTGGTGAATGGAGTGGTTTCAGAGGTGGTGGATTTGAGAATTGGGGGAATTATAGTGCATGTGATGGATGGGGTGGTGATGGATGCTGAGTTTGAGCAATCGGTGCAACCAGATGACGATGATGAAGAACTGGATTAGTTTTTCTGTTAGCTTAGAACAATTCTTTTGAAAATTGTAAGGGAGTTCTCTTTATTTTATTACTAACTAGTGTGTAAAATCGACGGGAAATATGAGGATGTTTATCGATTTTTTTTCCTTACTATATGTACAAAAACAATAGAAATTAAATTCAACATATATTTTAAAATATAATAATAAAATATTATTCTAAATATAAAAAGTGAAGACTAATTTAATATTTTTTTTGTAAATATGAAAAGTAACTTTATTAATTATCTTACCTCTATCTATAATTTCATTACCACGTTAGTTATTGTATCTTGCATATCATCATCTATCTAATATTTCATTACCAAGTGAAGATTAAAATTTTTAAATCACTTTTCTAGTGACTCGTAAGATTACAACGTAGGATTAACCATGATTAAATATATGTTTCAATAGGTACAGTCCAACGTTGGAAAGAGATTGCACATGTTCCGTTTTTATGTTTATATATAACAAAACAAATAGCTTTTATCTCATAGCGATGTGTCTAGATTTCTTACATAAGTTGTATTCTGTTAAGTTTCGATAAAGAATTGCATCACGTTGTACTTTATAAATAGAAATTTAAAAAATAACTTATTATTTGCTATGGTTTAGTCAACCTGAGTTGTTGACAACGATAGTGAAATGATATGATAGCTGTAGTTAATTTACTCGGTCGTTGGTTGCGGTGGAGCAAGGCGATGGTTCAATAATTGAGGCTAGAGTTTAGCCAGATAGACCAGATAATATATATATACTCATATCAATCCCAAACTCGATTCAAAAGTGATTTTACTACCATTCTCATCTAGAACTCATAGTGATATTCATAATTATCAAAATTATTAAAATTTATAAATACAAATTATTAAAGTAATTGGTTATCTGTTTCAATAAAAAACCCAATATGACAAATTAAAATCAATAAATAGTATAAACAACAAACTACTAAAAATAAAAATAAATCAATATAGGCATGTCGATTAATGTTCGCACTCATTTAAAATGAGTTATTACTGCTCGCCTCACACCCGTATAGTTTTATTACTGCTCGCCTCACACCCGTATAGTTTTAATTACTCGCTAATTACCCAAGTCGTTAAATTTTATAAATATAAATTGTTACAAATATGATTATCAATTTCCACAAAATCTCCATATTACAAAATAATAATAAATAAATAAATAGTATAAATAAAAAAGATCTAAACGAAAAAAAACTCACATTGATACGTTGATAAATGATTGAACCGTTTAGAATTTTTATACTTCCAAACACTTTTTATTTGTAAAATATCTAATAATCAAATATTAATTTGTTATACTAATTGATTGTCGTTGAGGTAATAGTTCAAACACTCGAAGTTGTTGATCGTAGTGGAGAGAAACGATTGACCAAAATGATGAGGGTATGATTCATCTATCTGGACCGTCAGAATGTTTATACTTATATCTATCCAAAATCTAATTAAAATCTACTACCCTTCCTGCCTCAAACCCGCACGGTGATATCCGTAATTACTCATATATATTTAAATTTATAAATAAATATAAACTATTAAAATAATTAATAATATATATATATATATATAATTATATTTTTAAGTCAATTAATTAATAACAAGCTATCTGATAATTTATCCTTTAAATAATAGCGTAAAATGAGTTTCTTAAAACAAAATATATTTACGTTGTGGATGTCTTGGGTATATTAGTGTTGGCATGTCACTATTTATGAATCAAAAGATCATCTCTCATTATAGCAATTCAATCATAATAGCTATATTTTCAAACTCTTCCGTGTCATGTAATGTAATGAAAATTGAGTTTTCTCATTTATTAAAATATATTATATATTAATGGATATAGCTTATAATTTATGAATTTTGTAACTATTAAAATTAATTGGTATTGATGCATTTTGTATAACATTGTTTTAGTTGGTTTATTATATTTAAACCATTACATTATATTTAAAGTTTATGAGCACATATTTTAAAATTATTTTCATAAAATTTATAAATGCACATATATTATGGATTAATATTTCTTATACTTTTAACATATTTTCAAAAATAATAATTATGACATAAAAATAAATATATATCTATTATTAGTATATAGAAATTAATACAATATGATAATCATAGTGTCCATGCAGTTTATATACAATATGACAATAAAAATATAATACCCATGCATTGCATGGAGAGAAATCTAGTTTATATATATAGGAGAGATAATCAATGTGGTGCTTTCAACCCTTAATCTTGCTAATTACCTAAATCTATTTATAAGATATCTAAATAGTTAAATACAAAGATTAATAATAAATTCCACATTCCAAGTTAATTTTTTGTAAAATATTTTTCTTATTCGTTCTTATTATGATAATTGATTATCTATCTTAATCAAATCTTAATAGTACAAAGTAACATTAATAATTAATAAATAAATAAACAAATAAATAATGCTTAAATTCCACATTAATTGTTTATGAGATTTTATAATTTCAAAACCTAAATCCATTCAAAATAAATAAATAAAATACTTGAATCCCATATTAATTATTATAAGACTTCACATGTTCAAGACCTAAATTTATTTTTATATTTTGGTTTTTAAGATTATAGTTTTTTTTAGTAAATATGTATTGATTCATGTTTGTGTTGATATACCACATTTAATCATACTTAAGATCAAAAATTCATTTTTATCTTTACATTTTTGTTTCCACCGCAATGAATTATTTTCTATTTTATTTCAAGATTAGATTTTTATTTCGTGGCATTTTACTAATATAATTATATTAGATTTATTTTCTTAAATTATGTGAAAAATGGAAAGAAATACTATAATATATTTTGATTAAATCCATATCATAAGAAATTAATATAATCTCAATATTTTCATATAATGTATCCAAATTATTTATCTTATTAAATAGTGCATTAAATAAACTGTTAATTTAGTCAAATTAATTTAAAACTATTTATTTGGTCAAATTAAATTAAATAAACTATTAGTGTTGTAGTTTGTATGATATTAATATCAATCACTCCACCAATTAAAATGAAAATTTGGTTGAGACTTAGAGAATATAAATATCATTTTATATAGGTTCTCATTTGGTATGTTTCATAAAAATCAATGTGGGATTGTAGAGTGATTATAATGCATAAGATGAATAATTTAGAAAATTAAGAATAAAAATTATAGTAATTCCACATAGGATTGATGATCAATGTGATACCTCAAATGTGTTTTGCTATATAGTATTAATAGATTAATAGATATAATGTATCCAAATTATTTATCTTATTAAATAGTGCATTAAATAAACTCATCAATTTGGATAAATTAAATTAAACCACTATTTATTGGGTCAAATCAAAATAAATAAACTATTGGTGTTGTAGTTTGAATGATATTAATATCAATCACTCCACCAATTACAGTGAAAATTTGGTTGAGACTTAGAGAATAGAAATATCATTTTATATAAGTTCTCATTTGGCTATGTTTCATAAAAAATCAATGTGGGATTGTAGAGTGATTAAAAGGCATAAGATGAAGATTCATATAATTTATCCAAATTATTTATCTTATTAAATAGTGCATTAAATAAACTATTAATTTGACCAAATTAATTTAAAAAACTATTTATTTGGTCAAATTAAATTAAATAAACTATTAGTGTTGTAGTTTGTATGATATTAATATCAATCACTCCACCAATTAAAAATGAAAATTTGGTTGAGACTTAAAGAAGAGAAATATCATTTTACATAGGTTCTCATTTGACTATGTTCCATAAAAACCAATATGGGATTGTAGAGTGATTATAATTCATAAGATCAATAATTTAGAAAATTAAGAATAAAAATTATAGTAATTCCAATGAGGATTGGTGATCAATGTGGTACCTCAAATGTGTTTTGCCATATAGTATTAATTGATTAATAGATATAGTGTATCCAAATTATTTATCTTATTTAATAGTGCATTAAATAAACAATTAATTTGGATAAATTAAATTAAAAAAATATTTATTTGGTCAAATCAAAATAAATAAAATATTGGTGTCGTAGTTTGAATGATATTAATATCAATCACTCCACCAATTAAAAGTGAAAATTTGGTTGAGACTTAAAGAATAGAAATATCATTTTATATAAGTTCTCATTTGGCTATTTTTAAAAAAAAAAATCAATGTGAGATTGTAGAGTGATTAGAAGGCATAAGATGGAGAATTTAGAAAATTAAGAATAAAAATTATAGTAATTCCACATAGGATTGAGGATCAATATGGTGCCTCCAATATGTTTTGCTATGTAGTATTAAATAGATTAATTCAAAAAACTATTTGTTTGGTCAAATTAAATTAAATAAACTATTAGTGTTGTAGTTTGTATGATAGTAATATCAATCACTCCACCAATTAAAAATAAAAATTTGGTTGAGACTTAGAGAAGATAAATATCATTTTACATAGGTTCTCATTTGACTATGTTTCATAAAAAACCAATGTGGGATTATTGTAATAGCCCGCCAAACCAAATGATGGATTAGCAGGGACTGTTATTTGGAACGGAATCAAGAAACGAAATAATAACATAGAACACTGAATGGTGTGACATATATTGGGAATATCGCTAGAATTTCAAGAGTTTAGGGTTTAACAATACATAATATACATATGACTTCATCATCTAGCAGCGGAAAACATGTGAAGTACACATATGACGATGTGTACTCAAGGTTCTACTATCAGCGACAAAAGATCCGACTGCTCAACACTGCTCCATCCCATCAATCAGCTCAACCTGCACAATTAAAAACAAACATGCAGGGCTGAGTACAAATAATGCACTCAGTGGACTCATTGCCAAAATATTTTATCAACTTTAAATTACACTGCCCCATTACAATAAGACACAAGGGTTTTATTTGAAAAGGCCTTGTGCTTACTAAAACGTTTTCATCATTTCTCAAAACATCGCCTACGCAGGCATTTTCTCTTGTATGTATGATCCATATCCTTTCTCATATAATATCTCATAAACTTATCTCGCGCCGTAGAAGTAGGCCTCCTTCCACGGACACTGTGACCGGCCGAGAACTCTTTCAGCACACAGTCACCTATAGTGCATATCTGATCCTTGCCACTCCGGCACATCATTCGAATTCTCAATCATCCTTGCGAGTTCTAGCAAATGATACGAATTCGCTTCTCATATAAGTTGGGAGCGACCCAACAACTCATTCACTTTCATAGTTGGCTGTCCAACAACTTGATAGGATCCATACATAAAATATAAACACTTTAGGCAGGTAATAACTTCGTAAATAAATACTTTTCATTTCGAAGAAAGCATAATAAATAAAACAGTTTTCAGTTCGAGTAAAGCTCACCTGGTACGTAGCTTTTTCAACAAGACTTTCTTCTAACGTCAACGACCAAATCGCGTTTCACCTTTACGTAAGAAACTAATTTAATACTTCGGTCACGTTTTTCTAAAACGCGTCCAAGTCTAAAAGATTCGATAATCTTCTAACATACTGTATCCTTTATCCCATTTAGTACGCCTTATACATCTTAGTGTAACTATTCAACGAAATCCATATTTCGACTACACGCACAACATAATGTTGTTCACACATTAACGTATTTCAAACGTTTGCACTCTAATCAAGTCATTTAACTTTCAAAATAATGTATTTATCAACGTTCATACATATAACTATTATTTACATATATACTTGATTTTTAATCGATTTCTAATCACATTCTCAAAATTCACATATCATACTCTATTATCATATGATCAAAATATGTAATATTATTAACCATAGAAAAATTGTACATCATAATCTCTTATCTTTTAATTCTCGAAAACTTTAGGATATTATTCCAACATTTTCAATAATTCCAATAAATTCTCATATCATATAATCATCATCACATATCATTACTATGTCATAATTTCCAACATACACAACTTGTACATCAATTTTCCTTAGGCTATGGTTTTCGAAAATATGACTTAGGAACAACATAATTTCTAAAATTCCAATAAATTCATACAACACTTCTATTATGAATCTACATCATTAATATGCTATTATATCATTCAAACATGAATCATATATCAACATATCATGTCTTATCATTTTCGAAAATATTATGATTTTATGTACTAATGTTTTCCAAAATTTCTACATAAAATCATACAAGCTTAAACATTACCAACTATGATTAATTCATGCTCAAAACACACAATTAAAAATCATTTCAATCAACATATGAACACCCTAAGTTTTTGGTCACAACATAACTTTTTATAACATGCTTAACTTTGTATTATTTTCATAGTATATGCTTAGAAACATCATATAAACATAATTTCTACACAACTTAGCATATGAACAATATTACTTAAAATTTCATCATAAATAACATAAGCTCATAACATAAGATTTTATGGATGAAAATCGAAAATTCTAATATGTATACAAAGCTTGTACGATTTCTAACCTCTTAATCGGAGTCGATTATCGGTGGTAATGTTTTTCTATCTAAAATTTGGAAAGAATGTGATGAATTCTCTCAAAATTTTCTATAACTTTCAAAACTAAGGAAGCAAATGAGAGCAAAATGTGGTTCTACTATATTATATAAGCTTAGCCACTTGTGTATAATTATTACATAAAATGACAACTAATACATTTGCACATTATTTTCAATATTTTCGGTCCACTTGCTTTAGCTAGGGACAAAGTTTTATTTCTCATCATTTAATACTTTAGCATATAATACCTTATCACATAATTAATGTACATCACATTCAACAAGTTGCACAAATCTTTTCTTAATTCATTAGTTGTTTTCGGTCACTTGTGCAAGAATAAGACAAATTTTATACTTTATCCTATCTTAATACATCACCTTGTCCCATAATTAATACTGTCATTTTCATTCTTATCACTTATCACAAAATAAAGAAAATTCATCACTTTTACACTATATACATATGTGTCGCCACTCTTAAATCTTTAGGATAATTTTATTTTTTACTATCATATACTTTAATATTACTATAGATAATGACATATTTGAAAAGTCAAATATTTACACTTTGAATTTTCTCATTTTCACATTTGTTCACACTTGTTCACACTTTATTTTTCTCTTGAAATTTTCAGTCATATCATATGTGTGAGGATGATATTTATTCTTTTACACTAAGATACAAAATTTAATATGTCATTATCATAAAGATAAGATATCACTATCAAAGCTTGGAAAATTTCCTTTCTTTCTTCAATTTTTCAAACTTTTACTTTCTTACTCATCAATTGGACATCCCACTGTATAAATCATGATAAACCTTATCTTATACATTAATGATGTATCACTATCATAATTATTTCATATCATCATTAAAAGATAGAATTTTATTCTTTCACACATAAACAACTCAATTTTCGGTCCTTAAGTAGATTTAATGCTACATATTTTATTTTCTTGCTATTAATAGCTATATGACATGATATATATCCTAATGAGAAATTAAATCATAGGAAAATTATTAAAATAATTCCATGTCACAAACTCAATATTTTCGAACACTATTTCGAAAATAGGAACAATTTATCCAATAATTGTTCCTTAATTCTCTAGCATTATTTTAATGAAGGATTATATATAAACAATACTTTTATTACATAAAATTATCATAGGAATTAATCAAACATAATTCTTTAATCGTTAGACTAAGTTTTCGACTTATCTCAAAACGTCGACAATCAAATCATCTCTAAATTGTTAATCGTTGAATCATTTCATAACATTGCTAATAACCTCTTAGTCACTTTGTTAGATCCTTATCAATAAGGAGATTAAATTCTAAGCTTCGTCACTTAGAAAATAATGTAAGACTAACTATCGAAATTTAATCAACGTTAGAATAATACTTTCGAAGGAATAATATAAATTATATTCCTTTAATCATTAATCATTAGTGAATATGATATAAGAATCCTCGTATAATGGATAGTCGAAATCAAGCTTCGATAATTCATTATTTCGATTACCGAAACAAAACCCTAATTAGCGATTTTTATTATCGCAATTTAGCTTTAAAACTTTGGGATATTATATTCTACCCCCCTTAAAAGAAATTTCGTCCCGAAATTTGCATATCTTAGGACAGTATGGGGTATCTTCGCATCATAACATTCTCAAGTTTCCACGTGGCTTTCTCTTGTCCATGGTTTCTCCATCGACGCTTACTTAAAGTATAAACTGATTCTTAACTGCTGAATCTACGATCAAAATAGTCGAGATTCTTCCTCATAACTCCTATCTTGGTTTGAGAATATCGTCATATTGATGAATCACGTGTTTTGAATCATACACGTACTTTCTTAATTATAATACGTGGAAAACATTCTGTACATTCCCCAAACTTGGTGGAAGTACCAATCTATAGGCTATTAGGTCTATCATCTCTAGGATCTCGTAAGGTCCTATAAAACGTGATCTCAACATTCCTTTTTCTCCAGACATTATAATTCCTTTTAATGGAGAAACTTTAAGAAAACTTTATCTCCGCATTCAAAATGCAGTTCATATCTATGCATATCAGCGTAAGACTTTTGTCTATCATAAGCTTCTTTTATTCTTTACCTAATTTGGCAAATATCTTAAACATCTCACTCACAAGATCGACTTAAAACTTTCCTCTTACTTTCATTATCACAATAAAGAGACGATCGACACTTCCTTCAGATTATACCTCATACGGGCCATATTGATCGCTCGACAATTGTAATCGTAAGAGATACTTAATAAGTGGTAAACCATTTTCTCAACTTGTACCTTGATCTAATACTATTATTCTTAACATATTCTCAATCGTTTGTATTGTCGCTTCTAATCGTCCATCCGTCTCGTGAGCGAAAATTATGCTAAAGTTCGATCTCGTATCCAATTCTCTTGTAAACTATTCCAAAATCTAGGAAGCAACTTGGAACCTCTATCGTATGATAGATTTTGGTACTTTATAAACGTACGATTTCTTTTATGTATAATCGGACTAACTTATTAGATCCACGAGTAATTCGTGATGAGTAAAGTAAGCACATTTAGCAAGTGGATCCACTACTACCCATATAGCGTTGTTACCTCTTTCGACTTTGGTAAATCATTACGAAATTCATTACTATATCATTCCATTTCCATTGGTATCTTCAAAGGTCAGAACTTCCCATAAGGTCGTTGATGTAATGCCTTTACTTATCGACAAACAAGACAGTAGCTCGACTAATGAGACTACATCTCGTTTCATCTCTTTCCATCAAAACTTTTCTCATAAGTCTTGATACATTTTAGTACTGCCTAGGTGGGTGGTATAAGGAATATCATGAATCTTCATTCATGATTTTATTTCCTAGCTCATTATTGTTTGGAACACATAACTTTCCTTAAACAATATGGCATTGTCGCGCTTCTTTAAAATCCTTTAGCCCTCCGCCTTTATTTTGAATTTTGTCCTTTTAAATTTTTCATCTTTCCTTTGTTTTCCTATTATCATTTTTCTTAAGTCAGACGTCAGAGTGAGTGTATCAATACAACTCGTGATCGTCTCTGGTTGCTCTACTATTTCTATCTTCACTTTATTAAATTCTTCAACGAGTTTCTGTTTTCTTGTTAAGAGACATCCTAATTTAGATTGACCTTTTTACGACTTAAGGCATCAGCTACTACGTTTGCCTTTCCTGGATGATAATTTATACCACAGTCGTAGTCTTTTACTAATTCGAGCCATCTTCTTTATCACATGTTTAAGTCTCTTTACTTGAAGAAGTATTTCAAACTTTCATGATCTCAGAAGATCTCACACCTCACTTCATAGACGTGATACCTCCAAAACTTAATATGTGTATTACTATTGCTAGTTCTAAGTCGTGAGTTGGGTAGTTCTATTTATGTGGTCTAAATTGTCGGAATGCATAGTCTACTATTTATCTCATATTAACACGTGACCTCCCATTTATTGGTCCATGTAAATTTGATTCCTTTTCGAGTAGTCAGATCCTCGTCTCTGCTATCTTAGAGAATCCTTCAATGAATCTCTGATAGTAACCAACTAATCCTAAGAAACTTCTGATTTCATTTTGGGTCGTTGGTGATTTCTATCCTTGCACTATCTCAACCTTTGCCGGATCCATTTTAATTTCATCTGAAGACACAACATGTCCAAGGAACACTACTTCATAAGTCAAAATTCTCATTTACTAGACTTGGCAAAAAGTTGTTCTGCTGTTAAGATTTGTAAGACAGTCCTCAAGTGTTCTTTATGTTTTACCTTACTTTTCGAATAGATAAAGATATTTTCCATGAAGACTAAGACAATTTGTTAAGTAAGGGTGGAACACTCGCTTTCTTTTAGGTCCATGAATATGGCTGGTGCATTTATTAGTTCGAACGACACAACTAGAAACTCTTAGTGGCCATATCTTGTTTGGAAAGCCATTTTGGGTACATTTTAGCTCGCACCTTAGGTTGATAATAACCCAGTTTAAGCTTGATTTTCGAGAATACTCTCGCTTCTTTCAACCGAACAATCCGTCTATCCTTGGTAGTGGATATTTGTTCTTAAGCGTTGGTTTGTTCATTTCTCAATAATTTACGCACTTCCTTAATGAGCCATCTTTTCTTCTTATGCACGAGTGGGTGTTTTCGAGATGATATACTAGATTCGATAACACTTAGATCCTCTGACTCTTAAATTTTATATCTTTAGTCCTTCCAATTTCCTTGAATCCATTCGATAAAAGTGTTTTGACACGGTTAATCACGGTTCTAGGTTGATAATAACTCTAGTTGCCTATCAGGACAATCCTCGTAAGTTATCGGAAAACATCTAGAAATCCATGAACAATTTCCATATCCTTGACCTTTATTTCTGCCTTTTTCTTCTTTGCTTGGATAAACAAGGAATGCTCGACATCCATTCTTGTTCATTATTCTCCTTATTTGCAGTGTGGATATAAACGAAATTTTCTTTTCCATGTTGTTTCCATAGAAACTCGTAGCTTTCTATCCCGAAAAATGAAACGAAATTTTCCTTTCCTTTCTTTGAATTTCGGAATGGTTTTCGGCTAACCAATCCATTCTTTAGGATTATATCTACGCCTCTCATCGGTATTATGTTTAAGTTCTTTTCTAAAGTCTTAAGTGATCCTAGGTTTAATTCTAAGTTCGAGTAAATACGTGTGGCGGCCATAATTCTTCCTTTAAGTAACGAAATTCTCATCCCTTGATTCGCTTATTCTGATTTGAGTTCTAACGTACCCACGCATGCTTTTACTATTTTTGTGATAACAGAATGTGAAGCACCCGTCTCGAACAAAAGTATTATAGGTATGCTGCGAAGTTTTCTCATACCTACCAGGCTTTCCTCGTTTTGTTCGTTCTGTCTTTGGTGCAGAGTATGGGCTCTATTTTGCGGTGTTCCTATCTGTCTAAGTGAACATTTATCTCATTCGTCCTTGTCCTTGCCCTTGTAGTATCATGTTTCCTTGCTAGGGCCTTCTGCCACCTTATTCGCCGTATCCTTCCCAGTTGTCAGTGCAATTATTTCTTTATCAATTGCATTTTGCGGCTAAGTCTACCTCAGTCTATCCTTTGGTATTGTTACTTCGATGGTCTAATCTTATCGTAAAGATCGTGATGTATCTGTCACTATCATACGTTCTTAACCAGCATGAATGATTCAGTTTTCTTTTTCCTCTTTATCGCTCTTAAGAATATATCTTTCATATATTATTTCTTTAAAAATCCTTTCAAGAAGAATCCTTATATTATCATTTTTTGTGCTATCATATGTAATATCCTCTTTGGATATACGTCATTTCTCTTAATCCACATTGATTTACTAAGTGTTTTTGCATAAGTTAAATATCCATTGTCCATCGATCGATCATACTTTCGCCTTAACGTCATATATCTTTACCATCTTCTCGACATTCTACGCTTGCTTCGCTTCAATGTTGAGGTACCCAATATTTCACCTTATGGGTCATCACATAAGTATGAGGAATAAACTTTCCAATTAGATTCACCTTAAGGTCCTTCCTTGTGAATCCCTTCCTTTGTTCGCTTGAACGTATTTCCTTCGCAATCGTCTTTAAAAGTTATCTTGCTTATTAATTACTAAATCACGATAAGGTAAGCGTTTTGTCTCTATATATAACTTAGAGTACGACGGTTTCATTTCCAATAATAAATCTACTTTAATCCACTTCTTTACTTCAAAGGAATTACTTTACTTATCGTAATCGATCTGCTTTAAAACTTATATCATATCCCGGCTATTTCAGAATCAGATAGATTGTAGTTTCTTTAGCTATTCTTAAATCTTGCCCTTTTCTTGAGCATGATATCCGAAAGTCATATTACTTTCATTATACTTTTGGTTCTCACTTTTAGGATTAAACTGCCATCATTATAATCAGATCGGTAAGGTAGTACGCGTTTGTACACCATAACTTAAGTTCCAAGCACCAATGCTTCATTACCAAGTCTCGACTACGGGTATCTTCCCATACTTGGTTTAATACTAGAATAGCCTAGCTGTTCACATATTTCGTTATTTATGATCCATCGATCTCACTATCATTGGTTTATCCAAAGTCTCAAATATTTGGAATCGATTCCACCTAAACATAATCTTATCGATTTAGGGATGAAGAGAGACTTGTTAACCGAGATGATATCATTCCTATATATCATCAATGAGTCTCGCCCACTTCCATACCTTAAACATGTCCAACCTACTAATGAGGTCTTAAGGACAATCAACTATCTTAAAGATAAGTTGTATTCTTTCTCATTATGACATAATAAGAGGAGGTTATATCCCAAGAATATCATATACTTTTCTTTACTTCCACTCTAGCACTCAATGCTAAAGAGTATCTCGCTTATAACTTAATCATCATACACTCACGTGAGGTATAGCTTTCATCATCATCAAGATCGAAAGCCCATCATGGTCGCCCTACCTATGTGTATCTTAGGAAAAATATTTCTCGTTTCATCGAGAACTCCTTTACATCATATTTTCTTGATGTCTATCACTTTACTGATCTGAAACTTTTAGGTGACAAGATGAGTCAATTTATCTCATACTTATTGGTTTCAAGGATTGAAGAAAATTCATCATAACAACTTACAAGAGGTATGAGTTCACAATTCAAGGTAACAATTTTGAAGGTTTGAAACAATATGTACTTTGACTGAATAATTGGGAGATAGGATCCGAAGACCAGAATAACGACTCATCGAGATTTCTTTGGTCATATGGGGTGGCTGGACCCATCACAAATACTTTCCCAAATACATGAAGGCTTGGTTTCAAGAGGATGCTTTATGAAATTTTCTGTTGTAAACTTCTTTCGAAAAAGTGAGAACTCAAATGATATCTCAATTGAAACTAGATCATGTGGTTAAACTCAATGATAGAACTTGGGTTATGAATAAAATTTGAAACCTTATATAACTCGGAATAGGTCCTCATAAATTGTAAGGGTTATCAATATACCACCATACTTCTCAAACTCTACTCATACTACTAAAATCCAATTTCTCAAATTTTCTTTCAAAATTTCTACCACCTCGTGGTCTATCTTCTGTGTAAACCATAATACCAAACTCAACCGATTCTTTAATCCCATTTCTATTTCGCTTCTAACTAAAAAGTCATAGTCAATTTGGATTTTCGTCGCATATGAATATCCAAACAAAAGACTATACTCATGTCACTGTAGTATAGTGACATTCATCATCTCAAAATCATCATTCCCATCTTTGCTCTTTGATTTTCTTCTCTTTGTTCTCATCATTCTCGTCATTCAACTCGAAATTCTCATTTCGATCTCGTTTTTTTTTTCACGATGGACTAAATTCTCATAGTTCTCTTTCTATGTTTTTTCGCAAAAGGGATCATGCGACTTAAACAGTCTATGTTCTTTTGGGATAACATACTCATTGTCATCAAAACTTGAAATTTCAAAATTTTAAACATTTGATAACATAACTTTGTTCATAACAATAAATCTCATCAATTTCACTTAATTCAAACATTTCACTTTGACATATCAATGTCAACACTTTCTCATACAACATTATTATAACATTATCATACGCTGGTAGTAACCAACAACTTTCAATATTATCATAACATCCTCCTCATATAACATCATCATATCATCCTCCTCATATAACATCATTATACCATCCTCTTCATATAACATTCCACCTCATAAACATTTCACCTCATAAACATTCTCCTCATCATCATAACATTCATCATATGTTGGTAGCGAACCAACACCATTGATATTATCATATCACTTTTCTCTTTACAACATAAAACTTCATTTGCAACATTTGCAATTACTTTCACTTTCAACAAATTCTCATAACTTTCATTTCTATTGAAAAATCATTTCAATCATCATTCACAACTTTCATTCTCAAATATCTTTCATAACTTTCATCTCTTTGGAAACATCATTTTCCATTTTCAAACTTTTCATTTCAAAACTTTGAGAAAGAATCATTTACTTTCAAACTTTTCATTTTCAAAACTGAGAAAATCATTTACCTAGCGCATATCAAATCTTTTAAGTTTTCCTTGAATGTGCAGTCTCATACCTGCATATTCTTGGAATCTCTCTTATTTCAAAACTTTTGTGAAGAAATCATTAACCTCATTCCGGTTGAGCTTGATGTGATGGAGTGTTGAGCATAGTCAGCTATTCTCTAGAAGTCTAGTGACTCAATCTAGACTAAACTTTGAAAGAAATTTTTTTTGGGTTTCAAGGAACGAACTGCTCTGATACCACTTTGTAACAACCCGCCAAACCAAAGGACGGATTAACAGAGACTGTTATTTGGAACGGAATCAAAAACCAAATAATAACATAGAACACTGAATGGTGTGACATATATTGGGAATATCTCTAGAATTTCAAGAGTTTAGGGTTTAACAATACATAATATACATATGACTTCATCATCTAGCAGCGAAAAACATGTGAAGTACACATGTGACGATGTATACTCAAGGTTCTACTATCAATGACAAAAGATCCAACTGCTCAACACTGCTCCATCCCAACAATCAGCTCAACCTGCACATTTAAAAACAAACATGCAGGGCTGAGTACAAATAATGCACTCAGTGGAGTCATTTCCAAAATATTTTATCAACTTTAAATTACACTGCCCCATTACAGTAAGACACAAGGGTTTTATTTGAAAATGCCTTGTGCTTACTAAAACGTTTTCATCATTTCTCAAAACATCGCTTGCGCAGGCATTTTCTCTTGTATGTATGATCCATATCATTTCTCATATAATATCTCATAAACTCATCTCGCGCCGTAGAAGTAGGCCTCCTTCCACGGACGTCAGAATCGCCTAGAACTCTTTCAAAGACACAATACCTATAGTGCACATCCGATCCTTGCCACTCCGCATGAGATTGAATCCTCAATCATCCTTATGAGTTCTAGCAAAGGATACAAATTCGCTTCTCATATAAGTTGGGAGCGACCCAACAACTCATTTACTTTCATAGTTGGTCGACCAACAACTCGATAGGATCCATACATAAAACATAAATATTTTGGGTGTAATAACATCGTTCTCAATGAAGCTTCAGAATAAATACTTTTCATTTCGAAGAAAGCATAATAAATAAAACAGTTTTCAGTTCGAGTGGTACGTAGCTTTTTCAACAAGACTTTCTTCTAACGTCAATGACCAAATCGCGTTTCACATTTACGTAAGAAACTAATTTAGTACTTCGGTCACATTTTTCTAAAACGTCCAAGTCTAAAAGATTCGATAATCTTCTAACATACTTCGTATCCTTTATCCCATTTAGTACGTCTTATACATCTTAGTGTAACTATTCAACGAAATCCATATTTCGACTACACGTACAACATAATGTTGTTCACACATTAAAGTATTTCATACGTTTGCACTCTAATCAAGTCATTTAACTTTTAAAATCATATATTTAGCAACATGCATACATATAACTATTATTTACATATATACTTGATTTTTAATCGATTTCTAATCACATTCTCAAAATTCACATATCATACTCTATTATCATAGGATCAATAATATGTAATATTATTAACCATAGAAAAATTTTACATCATAATCTCTTGTCTTTTAATTCTCGAAAACTTTAGGATATTATTCCAACATTTTTCAATAATTTCAATAAATTCTCATATCATATAATCATAATCACATATCATTACTATGTCATAATTTCCAACATATACAACTTGTACATCAATTTTCCTTAGGCTATGGTTTTCGAAAATATGACTTAGGAACAACATAATTTCTAAAATTCCAATAAATTCATACAACACTTCTATTATGAATCTACATCATTAATATGCTATTATATCATTCAAACATGAATCATATATCAACATATAATGTCTTATCATTTTCGAAAATATTATGATTTTATGTACTAATGTTTTCCAAAATTTCTACATAAAATCATATAAGCTTAAACATTACCAACTATAATTAATTCATGCTCAAAACAACAATTAAAAATCATTTCCATCAACATATGAACACCCTAAGTTTTTGGTCACAACATAACTTTTTATAACATGCTTAACTTTGTATTATTTTCATAGTATATGCTTAGAAACATCATATAAACATAATTTCTACACAACTTAGCATATGAACAATATTCCTTAAAATTTCATCATAAATAACATAAGCTCATAACATAAGATTTTATGGATGAAAATAGAAAATTCTAACATGTATACAAAGCTTGTACGATTTCTAACCTCTTAATCGGAGTCGATTATCGGCGGAAACATTTTTCTATCTAAAATTTGGAAAGAATGTGATGAATTCTCTCTCAAAATTTTCTCTATAACTTTCAAAACTAAGGGAAGCAAATGAGAGCAAAACGTGGTTCTACTATATTATATAAGCTTTAGCCACTTGTGTATAATTATTACATAAAATGACAACTAATACATTTGCACATTATTTTCAATATTTTTGGTCCACTTGCTTTAGCTAGGGACAAAGTTTTATTTCTCATCATTTAATACTTTAGCATATAATACCTTATCACATAATTAAGGTATATCACATTCAACAAGTTGCACAAATCTTTTCTTAATTCATTAGTTGTTTTCGGTCACTTGTGCAAGAATAAGACAAATTTTATACTTTATCCTATCTTAATACATCACCTTGTCCCATAATTAATACTTGTCATTTTCATTCTTATCATTTATCACAAAATAAAGAAAATTCATCACTTTTACACTATATACATATGTGTCGCCACTCTTAAATCCTTAGGGATGATTTTATTTTTTTACTATCATATACTTTAATATTACTATAGGATAATGACATATTTAAAAGTCAAATATTTACACTTTGAATTTTCTCATTTTCATATTTGTTCACACTTGTTCACACTTTATTTTCTTTTGAAATTTTCGGTCATATCATATGTGTGAGGGATGATATTTATTCTTTTTACACTAAGATACAAAATTTAATATGTCATTATCATAGATAAGATATCACTATCAAAGCTTGGAAAATTTCCTTTCTTTCTTCAATTTTTCAAACTTTTCTCTTACTCATCAAATGGACATCCCACTCAGATAAATCATGATAAACCTTATCTTATACATTAATGATGTATCACTATCATAATTATTTCATATCATCATTAAAAGATAGAATTTTATTCATTCACACATAAACAACTTGAATTTTCGGTCCTTATGTAGATTTAATGCTACATATTTTATTTTCTTGCTATTAATAGCTATATGACATGATATAAATCCTAGATGATAAATTAAATCATAGGAAAATTATTAAAATAATTCCATGTCACAAACTCAATATTTTCGAACACTATTTCGAAAATAGGAACAATTTATCCAATAATTGTTCCTTAATTCTCTAGCATTATTTTAATGAAGGATTATATATAAATAATGATTTTATTATATAAAATAATCATATGAATTAATAAAACATAATTCCTAAATCGTTGGACTAAGTTTTCGACTTATCTCAAAACGTCGACAATCGAATCATCTCTAAATTGTTAATCGTTGAATCATTTCACAACATTGCTAATAACCTCTTAGTCACTTTGTTCGATCCTTATCCATAAGGAGATTAAATTCTAAGCTTCGTCACTTAGAAAATAATGTAAGACTAACTATCAAAATTTAATCGACGTCGAATAATACTTTCAAGGAATAATATAAACTATATTCCTTAATTCACTAATCATTAGTGAATATGATATAAGAATCCTCGATAATGGATAGTCAAATCAAGCTTCGATAATTCACTATTTCGACATCAAACAAAACCATAATTAGCTATTTTATTATCGCAATTTAGCTTTAAAACTTGGGATATTACAATTATAGGGTGATTATAATTCATAAGATGAATAATTTAGAAAATTAAGAATAAAAATTATAGTAATTCCACATAGGATTGGTGATCAATGTGGTACCTCAAATGTGTTTTGCTATATAGTATTAATAAATTAATAGATATAGTGTATCCAAATTATTTATCGTATTAAATAGTGCATTAAATAAACTGTTAATTTGGATAAATTAAATTAAAAAACTATTTATTTGGTCAAATCAAAATACATAAACTATTAGTGTTGTAGTTTGAATGATATTAATATCAATCACTCCACCAATTAAAAGTGAAAATTTGGTTGAGACTTAAAGAATAGAAATATCCTTTTATATAAGTTCTCATTTGGCTATGTTTCATAAAAAATCAATGTGGGATTATAGAGTGATTAGAAGGCATAAGATGAAGAATTTAGAAAATTAAGAATAAAAAATTATAGTAATTTCACATAGGATTGAGGATCAATATGGTGCCTCAAATATGTTTTGCTATATAGTATTAAATAGATTAATTTAAAAAACTATTTATTTGGTCAAATTAAATTAAATAAACTATTAGTGTTGTAGTTTATATGATAGTAATATCAATCACTCCACCAATTAAAAATGAAAATTTGGTTGAGACTTAGAGAAGAGAAATATCATTTTACATAGGTTCTCATTTGACTATGTATTGGATTATATAATTAATAGATTACTAATTTTCAAGGACGTATAAGGTTATAACTTTTTATTGGGTTTATGTCGTGTTTATATGAAGAGAAATTTGGTTTGATTGTTTTTTTTTTTTGGTATCATAGGGAACCCGCAGTCGCTACTTTGGATGCAAGACAAGCCACCTGGGTAAACCTCATGTTCCTGTCTTAAATCCATAGAGGCGTTTGATGGGGTTCGAACTTGTGATCTCTCGACCACAGGAACCCACCTCCTAGGGGACAGTTTGATTGTTTATTATTTTATTTCTCCCTCAATTGTCTCGATTTGTCAATTTTCTTCTTAGTTTTTTTAACCCTCTCAATTTCCTTTCGGTTTCATTTATAGTTATCATTTATAATAACTATAATCCCTCAATAGTTTATTTATTTATATATTTTACCACTTATGACTTATCACTAATTAATTTAATATTATATTAATGTAGAATCATTACTACATTCACAATACATTCAACAAATTTTATTAAAACTCGTATCGAAAATTCTCAAGAAATAAAAATAGAGGACGGAAGGTGTATTATTTTTTATAAAATAAATTTATTTTAACATTATGAATCTTATTTAACTTTTATTTCAAATTTTTTTTTTTAAAAAATTATATACCTTAATTTTAATTTATCAATTCTATTAATGAATGACTAGTTAATAAAATCTTAGTTAAATGATAAAAATAATTAATGAGTGCAATAAACTTTAGTTAGTAATCATAAATTAAATTAAAGTATATAAAATTAAAATTGAAAAAAAAGGTGGAAGAAACCATTAAAATTGAAAGGCAAAAAACGAAATGTTAAATATGGAATAGTGAATCTCAATTCGAAATGAAAGGTAATTACACGTGATACGAATGGGTGTATTTGTCAGTTTTGTTTTGTTGAGAGCTACTGAAACGGGCCGGACCAGCATCGAGCTCTTTAATATATTCGGGCCCAATTTGGTCTAGGATAACCTATTCACGGGTTTGGCTTAGCCTAACTGCTGATTTTACTCACTTTCCTTATTTTTTCAACGGAAATTGAAGATTTACCCCAAACCTGTCAAATGGACACTCCGGCTATGTTTGATGGCTGCATTGGCTCACTATAAGAGATCATCTAAGAGGCCCTGAGAAAGTCCCCTTGACCGTCGAATATCTAAGAACCCCTAAAGGTTTAGCTCATTTGATTAAAAGTTGGTAGATTTAGAATAAGAACTCATTATGCAAAAATTTCAATCGTGGGAAAACTTCTACTCAAATTCGAAGTGATGAAAAAAAGGAGAATAAAAAAAAGAGTGTAGTCCCGTTTCAATTTTTTTCCACGTCGCCTCGATAATTGTCTGTTGTTATACACAATCATTCCCAAAGGAAAATTGCTCCCGCTCGAATTACATAAACAATCTACATTCGGTGACGTTTGGTTTGATGGATGAGATAAATAAGATTGATAGGATATAGTAGGATGTGATTATTTCGATTATTTACTCTTATGTTTAGATTGATTGATTATGGTATATGATTAATTAAAGGATTTTGACTATGATGTAGATTAATATCAAAATTGTCCTTTTGATTTATTTTCCTTCAATTTGCAACCATATGAGAGCATAATAACATCTATTATTATTATTGTTATTATTATTATTATTATTATTATTATTATTATTATTAATGAGGGTATTTCTGTAATATTGTATTAAGATTGGAGTGTGATTAAATAATTCATTCAAGTTTAGGGTGATTAATAATCATCCAATTGAGTGATAAAACTACAGGCCTAACAATCAGTCACGGACCGAATCAAGCAAACCAAAATACTTGATTAAGCAGGATTATTTGATCTATTACCCTCAAACCAAACACCCCTTAGTGTTTATTGATTGTCGCCACATGAAATTATTTACAATTTGTGTTCGTATATAAATTTAAATTTGTTTATTTCTTGTTTGCCACAAGTTGGGAGTCGTGGGATGCCTTCTCTTCTACCGTATACCTCCAACTCCACCTTGGAATTATATTTCTCCTTCTTTCGTTCGAAGCTCTTTTTCAATTTGCCTTCATATGATACTTTTCTCAAACTATTTGGGAGTAGTTGTATTTAATTTGATTGACAAAATAATACACATTAACTACATGTTTGGTTTGAATGATCCGACCCATGATGGATTACTTGGTCCATGCTCCAATCATCTAGTTAGATGATAATCTATCACCCAAAATTTGAATTGGTTATTTAATAACCCTTAATCTATAGTGCAAAATTTCAAAAATACTATCACCAACATTATTTTGATCATCTTTGCCCTTGAATTTTTGTGTTTATGATACACTACAAGGCAATTTTTGTATTATGTTATATTTAGTTATGATATTCAATTTATAATATTTAGTTATGATCACTATGTCCAGTCCACACCTTATTATTTTGTCTTCTGCAAAATACTATTTCTGACTTGTAAAAGTTATGGAAGATGAGTAATTTGCACGACTCAGGAACGATGCTAGGATTTAAACCTTTAACCCAGTTGTTAAACCTAGTTTCTGTGAGGTTAATCTCTCTCTTGCAACTACATTTGACAATGCTTTTCTCAATGGACATCTTCAGAAACCTATGTTTATGAAGCAAAGGTTTTCAAGATCCAAAACATCCCTCATTTATATGCAGGTGAGATCACTCTATGACCTAAAACAAACCCCTAGGTATGACAGACACCAAGCCCATCTTTTAAACTGTGGTTTTGTATTTCAACCTCAAATCCTTCTGTCTTCTACAGTAGATCCAAGGGAAAAATTCGTTTTTTTGTCAATTTAATACATAAATTTTAAAGGTCGCGTCACGGTGGGCTCGAAACCGAGACCTTTGGCATCGGGCATTAACCACTCTACCACTAGGCCAACACACGCACACAGGAAAATTCATTCTTGTGTTGGTATATGTGGATGACATTACTATTAAAAGGTAAGACAATCTGGAACGCCCTCATTCTTGTAATAGGGAACATTACTAAAATCTTTAAATCTTTAATAGTTATATAATATAATAATGATAATAATAATTATAATTAAGCAATGAATGTTTAAAAATTAAATAAACGGACGGCATATACCCTATAAATATGCATATGCCGACTTGAAACAACAACAACAGCAGAAATTATAGCAAGTTAGGGTCACAACCCTTAACTAATTCATACTCATCGAACTATCATTCATCAAGTAAAACTTCAAAATATTCATCCATAGCCTACATCTATATATCCATCAAAACATTAAGCATCAAGTCAGCCTACACTTTAAACCAAAACCACTTAAGTTGTACTTAACCACGTGTCCATTATCGTGACCTTGAGAGAATGGGAGTGTGAGACTCATTTTCGTCTGCATCAACTGTCGATCCTTAACCTGCAAAATATATCATTGAAGAGGGGTTTGTGAGCATGCGAACATACTCAGTGGGGAATACACTACAAGCAGTTATAACCAATTGCGTAATGCACATAACATAATGAACTACTTCATTAGTAGTTACCCTTGCGGGTACTCATTATTTAACTCATTGGGTAGCGAGACTTGTCCCGCCTCCTCGAGGGTAATTCATTAAACATTGAGCCCCTTGTGGGCCTCCTCGAGGGTGATTCGTTAATATTGAGTCCCTTGTGGGCCTCCTCGAGGGTACTTCTTTAAGGCACACAACCTCGACTCCTTGTGGTTCACATAATCAGTTCACATGCATGCACAAAACACAACAATGATTATAACCATACAATGTACTTACAGATAACGTAAACCCCACCTCGTGTAGACGTTTCAAAAATACTCTTTAGCTCTTGCTTGGTTGTCCGTCCTTGAGCTTCGGATGTCACGCCACCTAGCACTTTAAAATTACTTAAAACTTAGTCTTTTTAATTACTAAAGCTATATTATTAAGCATTTATTCAAACATAATCTTTTTACATAACTTCTTAATAGTTAATATTTATGTAAAAATAAGAACTCACCACCAACTTTAATTCTTAGCTTTCATTTAAATTTCATATGCATAAATATACAATTTTACATCATAAACACACTTATATTAATTACTTAAGCTTACTTTCATTTAGTGCCCTTCAACCAAGTTTATGAAAAAATAATAATAATTTCTTAATTAATTCAAACTAATATATAACTTGCTCATTAAAGCTCCATTTTCAACCACAATAATCATTCTATATTTAACTTTATTTAATCTAAAGCTAAACATAAATATTTCAATTAAAGCATAAACTAATATTTTTCAATTTTCACATATATTCTTAGAAAATTCCAAATAAATTATATTATGCTTAATTTACATCCCAAAGCTTATGTATCATGTTATTTGAAACAAATAAAATCAAAATCATAAGAACCTTCAACTTCATAGTTTTTGAAAATTATGAAAAATATACATTAAATTTTTAATCTATTATTCTTACTTAATTGTAACACCCTAAATTCATAATTTAAAAATGCTATATTATCTTAAATAGCTAAAGCGGAAACATGTCAAGTGATTTTTTTATTTTATTTTAAATATGTAAAATCTCTTGAATAAAACTGTCAAATAATGAATCCAACAAACTCAAATCTAAACTTTGCACAAGAACTGACGCCAACCAACGACCCGAAGCAAACTACGCAGGACTTAATAGCATGAGATAAGTTGGAGTTCTAGTAACTCATATCCAACAACGATAATAAAGGAAAAGAATTTAAACAAACATAACACAAGTCTTGAAAGGAATTAAAAGAGACATAACACCACTAGGTACACCCACACCGCCACGGCGCTCCATGATCACTGACCTGAAGACGACCAATATTGATTAATTAGTACGCTTGTCGAACTTTCCTTTTTACATAACTCCAAACCTTAAGAATACATCTAATTTAATACAACCTTGTAGTATTTGACGCCGATTAAAATCCTAAAAGCAATCTTAAAATAATAAACAACTAGTTATATAAAGCTTAAGAGATCAACATATTTACGTCTTCTCTCAAGTCATCCTCTCAAAGCTTCAACTTTAGTGATGTTTTATCTATCTCTATCTTAATATTGTGCGTCAAGATTTGACAACTATCAAAGAAAACCACGTTTTAATTACTAATAAAAGCCTTAGATCCAATTATAATCCTTAATAGAAAATTTCAAGATTTTGGATTTGGTACGAACAAAACAAACAAAATAAATAAAATAGAAATAAAATAAAGTAACCTTTCGCACGCAAGGAGTTATGAAAACAAATTACATCATGACTCACGTTCTTGGAAAACTAAAACATAATAGGAGAATAGATGCTTAGCAAAGGAAGAAAAAATTGCAGTTGGATTAATATATCATATTTTGTGGCAACTCGAGAAAATTGAAAGAAGGATTTGAAAATAACGGCTCAAAGGTATTTAGGTGTTGTGCGAATATATACACACATATGAATATAACCCTAATGAATCCTAATCCTACTAAAACTCTGGTTAATTAAATCTTAATCCTATATAAATATAAACTAAACTTGGACTCAACAAAATAATGTTTTACAAAGCCCAATTTAAGGATAAATAATATATTTTGGCAATTATAAACCCAAAACTTAATAATATAATTTGATAATTGCATAAGCCAAAAACTTATTTCATTACTTAGCCCATATATATATATATATATATTATATCTTTGTAAAGTAATTTTTGAAAACCCTAAAATAAATTTCGAAGTTCGTTTTCTAGCTAGGGGCGCAACTACGGAATCCCTCAAGTTCAACGTAAAAATCGAGCATGTCAAATATTCACAAATCCAATGTAAATTATTTAAAGTTTAAGGAAAATTAAATCAAACAAAAAGTGGGGCGTTACAACCCTACCCACTTAATAAAAATTTCGTCCTCGAAATTTGGCTTACCAGGTGCTATTAGGGGCGAGAACTTAGCTAGAATTTCATCTTCACGTTCCCAAGTCGCTTCCTCGGGTCCATGGCGACTCCACTGTATTTTAATTAAAGTCACGCGCTGATTCTTTAACTTGTGGATTTTTCGATCTAAAATCGCGATGGGTTCTTCCTCGTAGGTTAAATCCTTATTAGCGATATACCTCCATAAGACACCACATGACTCGGGTCATGCATATATTTCCTCAACAATCGAAACATAAAAACATTACGACGGATGACGGCTTAGGCGATAACGCCAAACGATAAGCAACTTCTCCAATCTTTTCCAAAATCTCAAACGGTTCAATGAAGCGAGGTCTTAACTTTCATTTCTTACCAAATCTCAAAACTCCCTTCATTGACGCTACATTCAAAAATACCTTATCACCAACTTCAAAATGCAAATCCTTTATTCTTTTATTAGCATAAGACTTTTGTCTATCTTGAGCAACTTTGATCCTATCTCGAATTTTCTTGACAACATCAACAGTTCTTTCCACCATCTCGGGTCCCAAAATTTTTCTTTCACCAACTTCATCCCAAAAGACAGGTGATCTACATTTTCTCCCATAGAGTGCCTCATAAAGAGCCATACCAATACTGGAGTGGTAACTATTGTTATAAGCAAACTCTATCAACGGCAAGTGTGTCTTCCAACTTCCTCTAATATCCAAGACACAAGTTTTTAACATATCTTCCAAAGTTTGAATCATTCTTTCTGATTGTCCGTCTGTTTGAGGATGATACGCTGTTGAAAACTTTAACTTTGTACCCAAAGCAAGGTGTAGACTGCCCCAAAATCTTGACATAAAACGTGGGTCTCGATCAGATATAATGGATGTCGGTACCCCATGAAGTCGAACTATCTCCCGAACATATAACTGTGCAAACTTGTCCATCGAAAACGTCATGTGCATTGGTATAAAATGTGCTTACTTAGTCAAACGGTCAACAATCACCTAAATTGCATCATTACCTCTCAAAGTTATAGGAAGTCGAACTACGAAATCCATAGTGATGTGTTCCCATTTTCACTCTGGTATCTCTAAGGGCTTTAACAATCTCGAGGGTCTTTGACGTTCAACCTTCACTTGTTGACACGCCAGACATCGCTCCACATACTTTGCAATTGACCTTTTCATACCATACCACCAAAAACTCTTCTTTAAATCTTGGTACATCTTGGTGCTACCAGGGTGTGCTGTGTACACAGTTCAATGTGCCTCATCCATTATCTCTTTTCTCAACTCCTCATCTACTGACACACAAATTCTCTTATTATAAGCTAGTGTCCCGTCATGCAGAACTGAAAATCCTCTTGGATCATCAGACATTTCCTTAGCTAGCATCATTTGTAGGAACTCATCATCATTTTGAGCTTCTCGAATTCTATCTCGCAACGTCGGGCGTACTACCAAAGCTGAGATAATAACATTCGCTTCTTCAGGTGTGGTCACTACTTCAAGACTCAATCTTTCAAAATCTTTCACCAACTCCTCTTGTTGAGTTAACCTTCTTATATGATTTGTGCCCATCCTTCTGCTAAGTGCATATGCCACCACATTTGCTTTTCCAGGGTGATATAAAATCCTACAATCATAGTCCTTGACCAACTCTAACCACATTCATTGTCTCATGTTTAGCTCTTTTTGCGTGAAAAAGTATTTCAAACTCTTGTGATAAGTGTAAATCTCACATTTACCCTCATAAAGTTAATATCTCCAAATCTTCAAAGCATGAACTACCGCTGCCAATTCCAAATCGTGTGTAGGATAAGTTAGTTCATGTGGCTTCAACTGTCTAGATGCATAAGCCACCACTTTTCTTCTTGCATTAGCACACATCCTAAACCCTGTTTAGACGCATCACTATAGATTATGTATCCCTTAGAACTATCAGGAATAGTCAAGATTGGAGCAGGAATAGTCAAGACTGGAGCAATTACCAACTTTTCTTTTAATATTTGAAAGCTTCTTTCGCACTTCTCCGTCCACTCAAACGGTATTCATTTCCGTGTCAACTGAGTGAGTGGTCCTGCAATCCTTGAAAAAAAAAACTTCGATAAATTTTCTATAATATCCTGCCAGTCCAAGAAAACTTCGTATCTCCGAAGCGCTTGTCGGCATTTCCAATTACTTACAACCTCAACGTTTGCTGGATCCACTTCAATTCCTTCTGATGTCACCACGTGTCCAAGAAATCCAATCCGATTCAGCCAAACTCACACTTTGTAAACTTGGCATACAACTTTTCTTTCCTTAGTATCTCCAAGACTGTGCGTAGATACGACTCGTGCTCTTCTTGATTTTTAGAGTATATCAAGATGTTATCGATGAAGACGATCACAAACTTATCCAAATATGGATAAAACACCATATTCATCAAATCAATAAAAACTGCGGGATATTGGACAATCCAAAAGGCATTACCACAAACTCATAGGACCATATCTTATCCTAAAAGCCGTCTTTGAAATATTATCTTCCTTCACTTTCAACTGATGATATCCAGATCGTAGATCTATCTTTGAGAAAACTCATGCACCTTGTAGTTGATCGAAGAGGTCTTAAATTCTCGGTAGATGGTACTTATTCTTTATTATAAGTTGATTCAGGTCTCGATAATCGATACACATCCTCATGCTACCTTCTTTCTTCTTTACGAAATATACTGGTGCTCCCCATGGTGAACCACTCGGTTGAATATACCCTTTATCCAATAATTCTTGTAACTGCGTCTTCAACTCTTCTAACTCCTTTGGTGTCATTTGATATGGAGCCTTAGAAACTGGTGCTACTCCGGGCACAAGGTCAATGGTAAACTCCACTTGTCGGTTTAGTGGTAAACCCGGTATTTCTTCAGGAAACACATCGATAAAATCTCGAACCACTTCCATATCCTCCATTGTTGTCTCCATCGGTGTTGACCCCAATACATTTACCAAGAACCCTTCGCACTTTTCTTTTCTTAACATCTTCACTGTTTTCATTGCAGATATTATCTTCAGTGGTTTTTCGATCCTTGCTCCGTAGAACGTAAACTCATTCTCTTTCGATATTTGAAAAGTTATTTCTCTCTCATGGCACCTTATAGTGGCGTAATTGTTACTTAACCAGTCCATCCCCAAGATAAAATCAAAGTTATGCATCTCTAAAGCATAAAGATCCCTCGATAATGTTTTTCCTCCCAACACGATTTTCACACTTTCTACCATCGTATTAGTTCTTAGAGTTTCTCCTGAGAGAATCCTAACATCAAGAGCTATGTTTTCTACTCCTACAGTCATTCTTGTTTTCTCACATTCGTTTATCCAAAATCTATTAACAACCAAAAGAAAAAGAAGTGAACAACACAACGTTCCACTCAAGAAAAAGAAACAAACGCGTCAAAACTTAACTATCCTATTTCTCGTCACCGTTAATGTCTATAACCACCGGACTAGGATGTCCTTCAGGGTCCTCTTCCTCTTCGGGATTGTCATCATCTTCTTTTATTCTCTCATTCTCTTGAGGTACTTCCATATTCTGTTGTGGGAGTGGTGACACGGGACCTTCGTCATCTTCTATAATTGTGATGCCACGAAAAAGATCGTTACATCTACGAATTAAGGTGGCCATGTAATCCTCAAAATTGATTTGATGCTGACCATTCTCCAAGACTGTCTCTCGATCTATAAAGGTCTTTCCAACAATAGCCTTAACTTCATTGAGTGCCAGGTAAATGACACTAGAGAAAGCTTCATATTCAGGTATTGGTTGTTCGTGAGTAACAATCTTCCGCCACAACTCTCTTCAAGCTACAAGTTCTCTACGACGCCTAGAGTGAGATTTCAAGTACGGTGCCAGAATCGGACTACGACAAGTGCATGCTCATAAACTGGAGGTAGATTATAATTATTCTTCATCTAGCCTACACAAGTGATGCCTAATAATCAAGCAACTAAGTCCCTTCTAATTTCGAGGACACAAATAAGTAAAAATTTCAATCAACTCATGCTCAAGTTCAACAATAATTTCGCAAAATGATGCATAACTCTCATATAATGTCACATACAAAACTCCACCACATCTCATAATATTTGAGAGAGAATCTTCACTAATACATGCTCACCAAAAATATTTTATCATATCAAAACAACGTAAATTACCTCGATCAGGAGCGCGTGCCGGGAATGGGTGGTGCCCTTTGTCATAACAACATCATATAACAAATTATTCAAAAATTTTAAAGTCTACAGAAACGTAGATCCGCTCTGATACCACTAAATGTAACACCCTAAATTCATAATTTAAAAATGCTATATTATCTTAAATAGCTAAAGCGGAAACATGTCAAGTGATTTTTTATTTTATTTTAAATATATAAAATCTCTTGAATAAAACTGTCAAATAATGAATCCAACAAACTCAAGTCTAAACTTTGCACAAGAACTGACGTCAACCAACGACCCGAAGCAAACTACGCAGGACTTAATAGCATGAGATAAGTTGGAGTTCTAATAACTCAAATCCAACAACGATAATAAAGGAAAAGAATTTAAACAAACATAACACAAGTCTTGGAAGGATAGATGCTTCCAAGGTCTCATATATATATATATAAAGAAGACGACCAATATTGATTAATTAGTACAGTTGTCGAACTTTCCTTTTTTTTACATAACTCCAAACCTTAAGAATACATCTAATTTAATACAACCTTGTAGTATTTGACGTCAATTAAAATCCGAAAAGCAATCTTAAAATAATAAACAACTAGTTATATAAAGCTTAAGAGATCAACATATTTACGTCTTCTCTCTGAAGTCATCCTCTCAAAGCTTCAACTTTAGTGATGTTTTATCTATCTCTATCTTAATATTGTCTGTCAAGATTTGACAACTATCAAAGAAAACCACAGTTTTTAATTACTAATAAAAGCCTTAGATCCAATTATAATCCTTAATAGAAAATTTTAAGATTTTGGATTTGGTACAGAACAAAAACAAACAAAATAAATAAAATAGAAATAAAAATAAAGTAACCTTCTGCATGCAAGGAGTTATGAAAACAAATTACATCATGACTCACGTTCTTGGAAAACTAAAACATACCAGGAGAATAGATGCTTAGCAAAGGAAGAAAAAAATTGCAGTTGGATTAATATATCATATTTGCAGGGCAACTCGAGAAAATTGAAAGAAGGATTTGAAAAATAACGGCTCAAAGGTATTTAGGTGTTGTGCGAATATATACATACACATGAATATAACCCTAATGAATCCTAATCCTACTAGAACTCTTGTTAATTAAATCTTAATCCTATATAAATATAAACTAAACTTGGGCTCAACAAAATAATGTTTTACAAAGCCCAATTTAAGGATAAATAATATATTTTGGCAATTATATAAACTCAAAACTTAATAATATAATTTGATAATTGCATAAGCCAAAAACTTATTTCATTGCTTAGCCCATATATATATATAGGGGAAGGTTAATGTAAGAACCATTTTTATTGTGAGAACTTGAAAACAAAAAAATGATGAATTCAGTGTGAAACTTGATGAATTCGTTGGGAAAGTTACTGAATCCAAAAAAATGGAATTTTCGCCTCTCATGGGATTCGAACCCTTGGTGAAAATTCTGAATTTTTGGATTCAGTAACTTTCCCAGCCGATTCATTAATTTAAATAGCAAATTCATTTTGTTTGTAAATAATTTTCGTGGTTCTTAGTTCTCACGTTAAAATTGGTTCTTATTTGAACCTCACTATATATATATATATATATATATATATATATATATATATTATATCTTTGCAAAGTAATTTCTGAAAACCCTAAAATAAATTTCGAAGTTCGTTTTCTAGCTAGGGGCGCAACTACGGACTCCCTCAAGTCCAACGTAAAAATCAAGCATGTCAAATATTCACAAATCCAATGTAAATTATTTAAAGTTTAGGCAAATTAGATCAAGCAAAAAGTGGGGCGTTACAACATGCTTAAATACATTCAAACACATGATTATAAACATAATTCAAGCATAATACAACATCATTTAAAAATCAAACCTTGGGTTTGATCCTACTTCTCAAAGCACATATATTTCATAATTAAACTCTCACTTATACATAATATTAGCTTCTAAACATAGATTAACTTATAAACACATAAATAATCATCATAATAAAACAATAACTTTGAACTGCACATACTAAACTTTCTTGATAACAACTAATAAAATTTATGCACATAAATATGAAATAAATGATATTATACCTCTAAAACAAGATATAGAATTGATTAGAAATGATTTTTTATCTTAATTTTGGATTTAGGATAAAATTTGTGAAGTGTATGTTCTAGGTGTGTGTGTTCGAAAATTTGGGGAAGAAGATGAAATTTTTGATGAACGTGAATAGTAAGTAGGTGTTAGATTTATATATATATTGATTTTTGATTTATTTTTTTTATTCCAACATATACATACATATATATATATACATGCTTAGGTGTATTTTCTCTACATTCTTCCATACACTTCTACACTTTTCCACACATTTCCTACACTTATATATATATATATATATATATATAGGTAATATCACACATCAATAATTTCATTCTCAATATAAGTAACCTTGGATATTAGTAAAATTGAAATATTAATACCAAGTAAAGTGAAGATGATAAAAGAAGCCATTGTGAATACCTGGATATTCATTTTTTTTACTTTTATTAGTTCATGGGACTTTCAATGCGCACTGAAGAGATCCACGCTCTTGTGTAATACTTACAAATCACACATGACCAATGAACCACACTTGAAAAACTAGTAAAATTCGATTCGAACATATGACATTTGACCTCAATAAAACCTACTCAACCACTAGAACATACCAAGAGGACTTGGATTTTATCTCTAGTTTCTTAGCTTGGCTTCCGCTTATCTACTGCAACCTTTGATGGATTAGCAGAAGTGCAGCTGCTATAGCATCAAATCCAATTATACATTCACGTACTAAGCATATAGAAATTGATAAAGTGGCTGAAGAAGGAACTTGAAGTTCGTTATGTCTCTACTGATATCAACTGGCTGACATTTTCAAATCTAGATTTCAGTTTTGATGTAACAATTTTCCCTTAGAAGCACGACAGAAAGGAAAATTGTTGGGGTTGTATCAGATATTATGTGTAATGTCCACTGTCTTGAGGTGAATCATATGATATAAAGTAAGGGAGAGAACGAGACTATAAGAATATTGTTACAAATCTGGATGACTCTGGATTTTCAAAATTCACGCAATAACCAACTATGAATATTGAAGACTAGCTCGAACTTCAGAGAAAGCTTCCCGTTGCAGCATTGCCAAAATGTGTCTGAGATCTCCAAGTTATCCAATACTGGAATATCACGCGAAAGATCTTTATCTTCAACTACCAGCAGCAGTAGGCACAGCAACAGGCTTCGAGTCTTCTGCCTTTTCATGTTCTTTGTTAAGCATCTGCAATCAATTATCCAAAATGTCACCAACAGGAACTTCAAGCCTATCTGTGCCTATTTCAGCTACTCAGAAACTTTACAAAATGAATTTTCATGTTACTCATTTACTATAGAATAACATGTACAGTGACCATGGTATACACTTAACTACTAGTTTAATTGATTTGCGTGACACACAATAGTTCCTAAATACAGGAGTGCTGTGACTCATGAAGGAGCAGGTGTTTGTGTGTTATTAAAATGATACGTTTATTAGCATATAGATGAAAAGAAGCATGGGGCCCTATATAAATTCAGAAAGTTTACTTCTAATATCCCCAGCTAGGTTTGTTTTTAATTTTCATTAAATAAAATATGTTCATTTATTTCTTTCAACTGATATTAGGGATTTCAGTGGACCGGATCCGGACCGGAACTTACTAGTCCAGATCCAGATCCAATTTTTTTTGCTTGGGTCCAGATCCGGTCCAAATCTATTGAGCCCAAAAAGATTAAAAATTAGTTCCAGACCCAGATTTATAAGAGCTATAGGATTCATTATCTAGATCCGGATCCATATGTTTTCTCTTCTAAAATAAATCCTAAATCAACTAAAATTCACTGTAATACCATAATAATCATCCAAATCCACTATAACACTATAATAATTATTTAGAATTTTTACAATCATCACTTTTCAAAAAGATTTTAGCTATAAATTTAATTTTGTTTTCATGGCAACAAATAAACAATAAGAATTACGAAGTAATACACACATCTTAGCAAAAATAGACCACACATCTAATTTATATACAAAATTATCTCAATACAAGGTACAATTTTCTAATTTTATTGACCTACCATTCAATTTCGTAATCTAATTTATCCAACTTCGGTTAGAAAGAAAAATAATATATCTTAAATTACACTTACAAAAAAAAAAAAATTATATATATTATATTAAATGGATCCATGGGTCTCATCTCAGAAATTAGAATCCAAATCCAGATCCGGGTTTTAAAGGAATGGTTCGTATTCGATCCAGATTCATTGGGTCCTATTTTTTGAAGACCCAAAGCCTAAAATTAGATTTGGATCTTTGGATCTGGACAGGTCAAGATCAACTGCCATCCCTAACTGATACATTATCACATCATAGTGCTCAGGCATACAATCATGCTTTAACTTTGTATGTTATACTATCATGGAGAAAATCACGATCATCAAGTATAAAATCAAAATCAGAGCCACAAGTGCTATTTATTACCATATCTCCACAAGTTTAGAAGTTCAGCGGGTTAAATACTGTATCGTAATAAAATAAGACATGGGGATAACATGTTACCTTGTTATTTATTAAATTGTGGAGAGCAATCACACTTCTGATAAGAGATGACAGATATATGACCAACATCATGTCATTTGTTTTCACTATAAACAGAACCACAGATCAGAAATTACATTAGAATAAACTTGAGAATGTCGTGAACAGGCTTGTCAATGATATAAATAAAAAAACAAGTGACATCCATCTGTTTTACCTGCAAAAGCTTTGACGAGTTCAGACACATTAAGGTTGGGGAGAAGGTTGAATACATCCTGCAGTTATTTGGAAGCATTTCAAGATAAGATGAAAACTAGAGTTTAGGTCATATCATATGAAGGAGAAAATATTAAATGGTTTATATTTGTTTATAATTTTTGTGCAGGCAGCTTGGGGGTTAATGAACCATAACATCTTCAGATGCCATGACAGATGAATCACTTATCCAGAACTGATAAAAAAAAGGGAAAGACAAGAAGGAGAAGAGAAGTATATTAATCTGATGTATACAATACAGATAATAGTGCAAAATTAATACCTGGAGATGGTAGAGGATTTCATGGTTCAAAGGGAGCTTCCCTTCAATGACCAGATCAAGATAACTTCGAATCTCTTTTAATCGAGCATCTAAACCCTTCAAAGCAGCAAGCTTTCCAGTCACCTGGACATGACAGAGATAAACATGCTCAATGCTCCAGTCATCCGAGAAATATCAGACTATCATCAGTGATTCAGTATACTAAAGGTTTTAAAGCGCAAAAGTAGAACCTCTGTAGCAAGGGTGCTGATAGTTGTGTCTTTCACATCTCTTAACAAGTGTTCCACTCCTATTACAAGGACAATAGAAAGCATTAGCTGTTTGAACAGGAGAGATCTGAACAAAAACCTGAAATATCTGATCTCAATCACTGGGGCAAAGTAAAGGTGGGAGGCAGTTGGAAGTGAAGCATCCAATGAAATGAAGCAGCAAACACAAGAAACAAAATAAAAAGCAAGTTTCTTTTTAGATATGCATACCAATTTCTTCAACTTCATGGGCAGCAATTTCTGAAGGAACATGCACGAAGACTTTTTGGCTTTTTTGAGTGGCATTCTGCAATTATATCGAAATTATTAGATCAGATCTACTCATATAATCAGAAAATTGCTTGATTTTGTCTTTGTGGTCTTCATTTTCACTTTCCTGTCATGGCTATGGGTGAAACCTATGTCTGGACGTGTCAATAGATACACAACCATTTTTTACATACCTCTTTTACTTCCTCAACAGCATAATATGCTTTTGTAGGTATTCCAAGCTCTTTTGGCTGAACATCAATGATTACCAGTACGGGAGTGGGAACATAGCTGCAATAAGAAATGCCAAAAAGTCATCAAGTGTGAGGAGATATCGGAACAAAAAACACATGAACTGCAAAAAAAAAAAGAAGTCTGTAAACATGCATGGCCGATAAGAAAAGCACCAGAAAAGATGGAAAGTTCCATAAACTAATAGTTGGATATTAACTGCTACAAAATGATATTCACATGCATGAGTAGGAAAAACCACTTAATCTCAACCAAGCTGAAAGCATAGATGAGCTAGGTGGGGAGTTCTCTTTTGAATATTATTTATACAATACCAAAAGAGGACAAATACAAACGTACAAGGGAACCAGAAGAATATAACAGCTCAAAAGGTGAGAAAAATGGAATAGAACTTTTAGGAACCAACTAAGGATTTGCAGTATATGTTCTTAAGTTACCCGCAGTCAACAATCACATTCTTAGGAAAATCTTTTTTAGGAACTGATAGCGATCGATAATGATCAGCAGTAGTTAATTATTAGTTGAAGTGTATTAGGAGTAAAAATTGAAGTCCATTAGCAGTAGAAGCCTTAATTAATTTTCATAGTTATCAATAATTTCATAATTATCGTTAAATTTCAATCTTATTAGTATAAATAGAGTGTCATAGACTAGGATTCTTTGTCAATTAGTTTTTCTGGAGTAACATCTTTGTTGTAGGCTTTGCAAGAGGAGTTTAGGACAATATCTCGTTGTAGGGCCCGGCAAGAGGAGGGTTCCACTCTATCAACTTTACTCTATCAAATTGGTCAGACCTGCCAGATCGAAAGATGGTGACTACACGAAGCATCGAGAGTCGATTGGATAAGATAGAGAAGGTGGTTGAGGATTTGTGTCGCTCGATCAACGAAGTCCGCACCAAGTTAAGTGGCGGTTGATGCACGCCAGGCAACAGTTGATGCTCGCTACGCAGCGTTGGAGACCAAACTGGATGTCATCTTGGCGAAGCTATCGATTTCTGATAGTTCCTTCATCACCAATGACTCTGAGAAGTAGAGCAAAAATTCTTTCCCAGAAGTAGAGCAAAAATTCTTTCCCACAGGGGAATGACGCATCACCACTCCGGTTTTCGCAAAAGATGGATTCATCAAGTTTTGATGGCATTGTTGTCATGCCATGGCTTGCTTGTGTAAAAGCAGTCATGCCACCACTGCCAACTACTCTGATAGATGCAGTTGTTATGGTGGCTTTTGCTCCTTTAGATGTTGTTGTTGCTGCTCCGATTTCCCCTCTTTCAAGGGTTGCTCCTTTTCCTATAAAGACCCATATGCCAGCAAGGGTTGATGCCAACTTCCCTCATCGAGATTGGAAGGAATTGGCTTAGCTCTTCAACACAAAAAAAACTTTGCTGAAATTTATAGCCTCTTCTGGGATCACCGTGCAGCAAGGGAAATATGGATTGACTGGTCCAAATAACTTAAAGACATGGCAGATTTGGGAATTTTTTTGAAGAGCTCTCACAACCTTGAGGACAAGGTTGTTTCGAGGGGTGGGGCAGTTGATAGCGATAAAGATCGGCAGTAGTTAATTATTAGTTGACGTCTTAGCAGTAGAAGTCTTAATTAGTTTTCATAGTTATTGATAATCTCATAATTATCTTTAAATGTCAATCTTATTAGTATAAATAGTGTGTCATAGAATAGGGTATTTGTCAATTAGTTTTTAGGGAGTAACAGCTTTGTTGTAGGCCTCGTAAGAGAAGGGTTCTACTCCGTTTTCCTTGTTCGTTATTATTTCAATTGCATTCTTTATGTTTTCTTCATTGTTTAATAAAATCACTTTTTCTCTATCAGGAACCAAATTACAGATTATGAGGAACTAAGGATATGGCAAAGGATAAAACAAAACATAAATTTCATAAAAGGGGTGGTAGAATAAATTTCCACTATTTTCCCCTCCGTAAGAAACAAAAATTTCATAAGAGAGGGTAGTTGTATAAATTATTAAATTTCCACTATGTTTCTACAGACTGTAGTATCAAGTCAACAAGATAAAACTGAAGGCATGATATCAATCCGCCAATCTGAATTACTCACTATCAGAAAGGTGGTTACTAGCCATAAGCAGCAAGGTGGTAGTATAACTTGGAGAGAATATTATCCATTCAATATCAATACCATAAAGTCATCTACCAGGCCCCACAATAAATTAATTTATTCATAACTGCTAACAGTATTAAAACACAAAGACAAGAATCAGCAACTGCCACGCAGCTCATCAATGACGGATAATAGAACAACTTTGTTCTGAGCTGACAGAAATCTTACTCGTTAAAAGTCCATGAATATTTAGGTCATTCTCCTTCAATTTTGGGCCACTGCTATACCAACCAACAACATGCTCCTTGGCTGAAAGAAGCAGTAGATACATAAGCTTGGAGTTGAACGAGCAAAACTTGTTAATCAGAATCTAGACTCTAGAGTACTGGAATATCACATACCATTAATTCTTCTGAACATGGAAAACATTGAATCATGGTAATTATGGTCAAGAAACCAGATGCTAGGGTCCCTCTCATCTTCTTCAAAAGGGACTGTTTATACCAGGCAAATGAATTAGTCAAAACCTAACAGAAAAATGGTGGAGCCAACTTCATGAAAGGAGATAGAAGAGCTAGTGTTCTGATAATAAATAAAGATAGGAGATTGAGAAGCCTTACATTATATAACAGCTGATGTAATAAAATCTTATCTAGAGAAAAAAAACTAAAAAAGAAAAAAGAAACTAAAGCATTTCTAAGGAAGGTGGATCATATTAGCAAGAAAAAATGAAATAACTCAAAGTACCATTGAAGAGAAGCTGGGCTGCCATATTATATATAGGAAACCAAGTGTCGAAATATGTCGCCTCAATAGTGAAAAGTAGAGATATATACAACAATGGATACGCAAATATGCTTGTATAAAAGCAAGTCGAAACTACCAAAGAATAGTTATCAAAATTCCAAAACAGTTATGAGTCAATAATGACTATACATGATCTCTATAGTTCAAAGTGTCCACAAAACAAGCAAATATACACACACTAGAAGAAAATTGTAACCAAGCAATAACAATGAAATTTGAACAATGATTTGCATGTGACAATTGAGCTAAAATGGACTCCAGGAACTGGTCAAGCTGTACAGTACCAGTATTTGTACAGAAAATGGGTACACAACAACAGCTTGGCCATTAATAAGTAGTACATGGTGAATCGAGGAGAGCTAATCCAACTAGTATCTGGCACATATCTGATGATCCACTTCCATTTACTTCAATACAAATTAATAGATCAAAATTACTCAAAACAGCACAAATTAACTACCTCTAGCAACCCTTAGGAGGTGTCTGGTATGATGGAATTGAATGAGGTAGGAATGGAATGGAGGTGGGAATGGAATGGCTAATCCTATGGGTTAAGGAAGGAATGACTATGCGTAAGCTAGTAGGAATGGTGATTCAAAATGGAATGGTGATTCCTAGGAAAAGATTATACCAAGCAAAGGAATGGAATGGAGGTAGGAATCACCATTCCATTCCTCCTCCATTCCGTTATACCAAGCACCTCCTAAGATATCCTACCTTGCAAACAATTCAAGAAAACAGCAAAAAGTATGCACCATTTTTCATTTCACTCCTTCCCATAGTCAAAAATTGAAACTTTCGAAGAATGATTTCCAGTCATTAAGCAATCATCATCTAAATTGTATTTCCAGACTTCCAGTCCATATCTGATATAATTTTCATTTCAAATTAAACTCCTTACCCTCAACTGCTCTGATGAGAACTCCTACTAATTCACAGGATACCTAACTCCAAAACACAATCCCCCCGCCCCCCAATACAGAAATAAAACCCTAAAGAAATTCTTCCACGGCCAAACACGTCATAAAAATTCTTTTTTTTTAACCTACAAGCACGTCCTCACATACAGCCGTGAAATAAAATTTTGAAATGCACTTAAAAAGAGAAAATTGATGGAATCCAAAGAGAAAGAAGGAGGACTGACTGGCGTAGCTGTTGGTAACGTCAACGGTGCCCTTAAACGAGCTCCCGAGTAGAACACCGACGACGCGCTTCCTGGTGTCACGCGCCACCCGATTGTAGTGATCGACGATGCTGAGCAGCACCAGCGGGTGCACCACCACCTTGTCGATCGGCCGCGACAAAATCTGCTGCGATTTTATCACGTCCATTTCGCTCCAATTTTTGTCTCACGGTTGCTTGAGCTGGTGTTTTGGGACGAAGGGGGAATTTGGTCTTCCTGAATTTCTGTCTTTGTATTATTGCCAATAAATTAAAAATAAAAAGGAAACATTTTATATATTTTTTAAATGGGTGTGTAGAAAAGATTTTATCGGGTTGGGTCTCAGACATAGTGGGCCTCGCTCCGTGATGGGCTCAACTCGTGAATCAGCGTGCTCTTATCTAGTACTTCATTTGTCCCACCTAAGATGATCTATTTTTATTTTTAGATTGTCTCATCCAAGATGATATGTTTTCTTTTCAAGAAATAATTATCTCTTCAAAAGTTACGGGACGTACCTACTCTTTATCACTTTAATCATTTTATACTTTTTCCTAAATAACCAAGGCAAAAAGAAATGAACCGTCTTGGATGGAAATGAGGTAGTATGTATCAGTATCACATGGAAAATTCTATTTTTAGATTCATACTCACATTTCTCCCAATTCTATTCCTGTGAATCTTGGATACACGTTTTAATAAAAGTTGTTGAATGTATTATGAGTGAGTAAGAGTCTCATATTAATATAATATTAAATTAGTTAGAGACGGACCATAGATGATAAAATATATAAATAAATAGATTATTGAGAGTAAGAAAGAGAAATAATGGTATGTCATATATGGTAAAATATGTAAATAAATGATAATATTGAGGGTAACAAATTGGAAAGATAATTACCATAAATTGATATGAAGAAATTTGGGGAACTTTCCAAAAAAAGAAAACTAGAAAGGAAATTGGAGGACGATATCTTTTTCCCTTTTTATAACCCTAAACATTAATGAAGGATTAATAATACTTTATACCTTGATATTTGATTGAGTTAAAAAAATGACTGACCTTTTAAATATGTAAAAAAAATCCTCACTTTAAAAATGTTGCAAACAAGGATGGGAAATAATTTCCAGCACTCAAAAAGACGAGTTGGTCAACCATATAATTCTTTGTTTACTTTTTAGTCCGAGTTATAATTCTGACAATCTAAAATTTACGAGTACAGGCGGAAGCTGATATGACATTTATTAAAAAAGAAAAGAAAAATACACATATAACAAACTAATTATTAAAAATGAAAAATGAGAAAAAAAAAATCAACTATTTCCATGTCATCGCTCCTATCTCCCAACCCTCTTTTCGGTTGCTCTCTCCAACTACGACCTACCCACAACCACTGTAGCCGCAAGAAGACGAAGAATTTACAGATAATGTTAATAACGTACAACAACATTACCACCCTCCTCGTAAAATTCAGAAAACAATTACAAAAAGTTTAGATTTTAGGTTTTGAAATCGAACTGTAGACACGAGAATTTTCTCTATCTTCTCCTCCTCAAATTGTTGTTGCCCAAACCATGAGAAAATAAGGATCTTTTCTGTGAAGAGGAATGGCAGCAGCAGTGGCGATAAAATCTGGCGGCGTGGCGTTGAGGCAGCATAAAACTGGGCGTCGCTTTGGTCGGCAACGACGGGCTTGAGCGACACAAAGAATTGACGAAAACACGAGGGTAGAACGAGATGTGAATGAAGGGTCTTCTGTTCAAAGATTGGAGTAGCAGAAAAGTAACAGAATTTGGCTAAACGGGTTAGCTTTTTCTTGTGAGATAAGTGTGAAAGATTTGTTTGAAAATCGAATAAATGTGCAGCGTGGAAGAGTAATTGGACGGCAAACGAGGAGCTGGGCAGGACTAGCGGTTGTGTTAAAACAGGGAAGCAACCCGGCTGGGTTGACAACCTATCAACGGCAATGCGAGGAGAAATCGAGCGGTAGCTGCGCTACAGCAGGGAGACAACCTATCGACTGCAACGCGAGGCCCGTGGCTGAGAGCAGACGTTCAGCTGAGAGATAGAGAGAAGTGAGGCTAACGTGCATGAGAAGGAGAGATCTCAATAGATAGAGAAAGGGCTTCAAATTAATTTAAATCTTGATTTTGCCTAATCATAAATTTATTATCTATTATATTCATGAAACACCTATGCAATAGTAAGACTATGTTGGAAATCAAGCGTATATATATATAATATTATATATGTGGTCGATTCGAAGTTTATTTTGACCAAGATTTTGAGTGACGAACATTTAATTTTGTGAAATTAAATGGCATAGGATCGATCTACGTTTGAGTAGATGATCGTGGTGTATTCACATTCTCAAACCGATTTCGGTGAGTGAGAAATAGTGGATCAAAGTTGGTCACTTAAAACATGGAGTTTTGTGCTTAAGGAGATAAGCATGGATTAATTAATCCTTATCCCACATCGATTAATGTACCTTCATTAATTGTCTATATAAGTGGTTCATTGAACACTTAGTATAATTATGTGCACAAGTGATGGTGGAAAGCCCACGCCAAGACACGCACGCCGCCGCCGCCGCCGCCGCCGCCGCCGCCGCCGCGCCGCCCGCCGCCACGCCACGCCCGCTACCGCTGTGCCCGCCCAGCCCGGCCCGGCTCCGGCCCGCCCGGTCCGTGGTCCGTGGATCGTGGATCGTGGATCGTGGATCTTGGATCTTGGATCTTGGATCTTCGCACCGCAACGGTCTGGGTGGTCTTGGGCCGCTCGGCCTGGTCCCGCCCATCGCTCTTACATTTTGGATCAACGTTTGATCGAGCCCAAAGATGGAGTTGGTCCGAGGCCCAACTCGTGTGGCCCAATCCGTTGGGCCTCGCTGCACTGAAGAGACGCCCGGATACGCCCAACGAACCCGACGCACGCGTTGTCCAGATTCGTCAGAATCACGCCGTAACGCCCGACATGATGGCTCAAGGAAACGTGCCCACGTTGTCTCCGTAAACCGCCAGCACTCAAAGGGACATAACTCCGTAACACCCGACATCAATGCGGTGTTGACTCCAAAGATGCTTCCTACGGTGACGACGCCTATAAATAGGACATGTCTCCCAAAGATTAGCACCCCATCACAACCGCATTCCAAAGATTCCAAACTCTCTCGCATACTTAGCTCGTGTCCAAGCTTTGTCCTCGCCTCCGCCCGGTTCGTTTGAGCTTGTTGGTCTCATGGTCCGCCACCTTCGAGACGTTTGTCGCTTTATCTTTGGAGACGATACGCCGTAACCGAGAGCACTATCGGGCGTATCTCGTCTTCGGAAAGAGGACTCCTCGACTCGGCATTAGATTACTGTTATCCGTAATTTTCTATTCGCTTTTTCTTCTTTTCAAATTCATTGTTAGTTTTGATCTTCTACTTCTACATTTCGCTTCGAACAGAACACGCCCGACAAGTCTGCATCGCTCATACACCTTTTTCCAACAACCGCAAGACGAGATAGCACTTGCCAAGGAGTTCGACTCTTAATAAACTTAAAACGTTTCAAACTTAATACCTTTGCTGGAGATGTCGACCGCATCGCCACCGACCGCCTCCGCCGCCGCTATCGCCGCCGCCTCCGCCCGCTTCTCGCCGCCGCCATTCGCACAATGGCTTCGGTCATGTTTGGTTCGATGCCTTCGGTCAACCATGGGACCCTTTGGGTCGATCGTTGGTTCCACTTTTAGTGGTTCAACAATTGGTTCCACTTTTAGTGGTTCCTTCGCTCGACGATCGCACTTTTCAGCTGGTCATTGTTGGATCCATGGAATCTAACACCGTGGATCCGGTCATGGATCGATCTCGGCACTGCTCATACCGCAAGGATGATGCCGCCGACCGAGAAGTTCGCCAAGTTTGGAGGATCCGACTTCAAGAGATGGCAAGAAAAGATGTTGTTCTACTCACGACGCTGGGCTTCGCCAACTTCGGTAAGATGAGCCCGCCTGCCCGAGGGTCAAGTGACGGACTTTCACGTCCGAACAACATACGACAACCGGCGACCGCGACTACCTTTGTAAAAATTTTATACTTGGTAGTTTAGAAGATAGCTTGTATAGTGTTTATGCTGTTGTAACGACATCCAAAAGTATGTGGGATGCGTTAGAAAAGAAGTACCGTAGTGATGATGCAGGTACTAAGAAGTTCATTGTAGCCAAATATTTACAAGATGATCGATTCCCGACCGATCATGGACCAAGTGCAAGAGTTTCAACTCATTGTGCACGAGGTTCAAGCCGAAGGGCACACTATTTCGGACGGCTTTGTCGTCGCTACAGTGATTGAGAAGCTACCCCCGGGGTGGAGAGACTTCAAGGTCTACCTTAAGCACAAGCGAAAGGATATGACACTTGAAGACTTGATCGTCAGACTGCGCATCGAGTCTGACGTGAAGAAGCTAGAACTAAAAGGGAAAGGCTTGATCGATGCTAGAGCCAACCTGTTGGAGAGAGGCGGTCCCTCCAACAAACGTGTTCGTCCCAATGTCAAAGATAAAGGCAAAGGGAAGGTGGTTTCCCGTAAGTTTGACGGGATCATATAATTGTGGCAAGCATGGCCACACGAGGTGGGATGCCGCCACCTAAGAAGAAGAAGGCTAAGCAAGTTACCAACGTTGTCGAGAAGGACTTCGACAAATGGGACAAGGATGACTTGGCTGCTGTGGTGACCGAAGAAGTCAACCACGTCGAGAATCAAGGTGGATGGTTCATCGACACTGGCGCAACTGCGCACGTATGCGCCGAAAAGATGCGTTCTCCACCTACAAGCTCGCTGAGGAGGAAGCTCAACACGGGAACCAAGTTCGTCCGAGGTTGCCAGAGTTGGTGATGTGGTGCTCAAGATGTCGTCCCGCATTGAGATCACGTTGAAGGATGTGGCCGCATGTCCTGACATCCGCAAGAATTTGGTGTCTGCTCTATTCTAGTTAACAATGGGTTTAGACTAGTTTTGAGTCTGACAAGTTTGTCTCGACTAAGTTTGGGAAGTTCCTTGGTAGGGGTTATCTCACCGGGTCTTTTCAAATTGAATGTAATGGCGTGTACCGTGTACCCAAGATGGTTATGAATGAAAATGCATCTACTTCCTCTTACTGACCGAGTGCTCGATTTATGGCATTGTAGATTAGGACATGTTAATCTAAATGCAATAAAAAGATTAGTAAATTTAGATTTACTAAAGTTAAATGAAGTTAATACACAAACGAAATGTGAGGTTTGTGTGGAAGCCAAATGGCTAAGTTACCGTTCATTCGGTAGAACGGAGCACTAAGCCCTAGAACTTATTCACACCGATGTGTGTGATTTAAAATTTGTACAAACTAGAGGTGGTAAAAGTACTTCATCACGCTTATTGATGACCGATAAGATATTGTTATCTTTACCTTCTAAGAAGTAAAGATGAAGCTATCAAGCTTTTAAAACTTCAAGAACGGGCCGAGAATCAACTAAGTCGTCGAATTAAGACCGCTCAAGTGATAGAGGGAGAATATGTAGCCCGCTTGAGGCATTATGCAACGAAAGTGGTATAATACATCAAACGACAGCCCTTATTCACCTCGCCTAATGGCGCTTCGAACGTAAAATCGAACACTTAAGGAGATGATGAATGCTTTGTTGATTAGTTGTGGTGCCCAGAACTTGGGGGAAGTCGTTTTGACGACCAACTACATACCGAACAAGATTCCACTCGAGGGTAAGGATGTCACTCCTCACGAGTTGTGGAAAGGAAGAAAGCCATCGACAAATATCTCAAAGTGTGGGGTGTTTGGCGAAGGTTGAGGTGCTCTTCCCAAACAAGTTACAATTGACCTAAAACAATCGATTGTATCTTTATGGGTATGCATCAACAAAGAATACCTATCGCTTTCTCGATCTACAGTCGAGGTAACCGGATATGACTGTGGGGACGATTTATCAATCAAGGAATGCTATATTCTTTGAAAGTGTTTATCCTCAGAAAGACAAGGATAAAGTGAAGCCACTCTAGCAATAGAGCGATGGTGGCTACGAGTTCTAAACCTTTGGAGGAAGAACCAATATCGCATAAGCGATCGAGGTCCGATCCGGAGGAGTCCGAACCGAGACGAGGCAAGAGAGTCGTAACGCCAAAGGATTTTGGTCCCGACTATATTGCGCTCATGTCGACGCAAGAACCAACGCCGATCAAAGTAGCCTATGCTCGGCCAGACGGGATGCTCGCGAGAGGTCGCTCAGTGAGATTGATTCTATTCTCGCAAAACCACACTGGGCGCCGGTTGATTTGCGTAAGGTTGTAAACCCTCAGGATGCAAATGGATCCTTAAAAGAAAGTACAAGCGGATGGATCAATTGAAAAGTATAAGGCCCGCTTGGTTGTCAAAGGGTTTAAACAAAGAGAGGGTACGATTTCTTCGATACCTATTCACCGTGATTTATGATTACGTCTATTCGGTGCTTCGCAATTCCGCTGCGCAATCTTGAGATTCATCAAATGGACGTTAAGACCTTTTGAACGGTGACCTCGAGGACGAGGTATATATAGAGCAACCCAAGGGTTTGTAGTACCGGTCAAGAGGGCAAGGTATGCAAACTCGTGAAGTCTCTATATGGTTCAAACAAGCGCCGCAGAATGGCACTTGAAATTTGACAATATAATGTTGGCAAATGGTTTCAAGATCAACGAAAGTGACAAATGTGTCTCACGTTAAGAACACCGATAATGGTTATGTCATAGTGTGTCCGTATGTAGATGACATGTTGATCATGGGTAGCAATACTCAAGTCATTAACGACACAAAGCGCATGTTAAAAAGAAATTTTGACATGAAAGACATGGGATTAGCTGATGTGATTCTCGAATCAAGATTCTAAGAAGATCGACGGAATAATCTCGACACAATCTCACCACGCCGAGAAAGTGCTAAAGAAATTCAACGATTCGACAGCTTTACCCGCTAAGACCCCATCGAGCTCAATGTTCACTGAGTAAGAACAGGGTGAACCCGCTGGACAAGAAGACTATGCTAAGGTCATCGGTGTTTGATGTATCTTACAAATTGCACCGACCCGACATAGCTTCATACCGTGAACAAATTGAGTCGTTACACGAGCAATCCAAGCAAGGAGCATTGGAAGGTTTCAGTGAGAGTTTTGAGGTACTCAAGTATACTCAAAATCATGGGTCTGCATTTCACGAGATATCCCCTGATCTGAAGCGGTACCGTGATGCCAATCGATATCCGACACCAAAGATTCACTTTCTACAAGTGGGCACGTGTTCACGATCGTGAGGTGTTGCTTGGAGATCCACGAAACAGACGTGTATAGCCCGATCCACCATGGAATCGTAATTCATAGCTTTGATAAAGTGGTAAGGAAGTTCGAGTGGTCTGTAATTTTTGAAAGATATTCCATGTTGGTCTAAACCGCGCCACCGGTGATGATTCACCGTGATAGCCAAGCGACTATTGGAAGGGCTAAAAGTGGTTTCAGATAATGGTAAGTCTCGACATATACGCCGGCGACATAATACGCTGAGGCATTTGATCTCAAGTGGGGTTATATCAATCGACTATGTCAAGTCAATAGATAATCCGCGATCCGATTAACCAAAGGGTCGAACCGAGATCAAATGATCAAGTCGCTAGAGGAATGGGACTAAAATCCACATCTTAAGAACAATCATAGTGGTAACCCAACCATGATGACCTGGAGATCCCAAGAACTTGGTTCAATGGGAGAACTAAGCTATAGGAGTTCGTGTATAAACACTCGAGTTAGTCTGCTCCTAGAAAGCAAACGAGTGGTGAAAAACTCGCTTAGTGGTGAGGTTGAGTCGCTGACTCTTAATGATTCCTAAGATACCTCGAGGAGGTTGAGTATGGCAAGATACTCGTGAAAGAATCACCTATGTAAGCGCGGTGGGGCCGCTCAAACAAAACACTTATGAATCCAAAGTGGATGTCCATGGCCAAAATGGAATCAAACGTGAGAACGGATGAGGTTGAGGTGTTAAAGTGTTAATACCATTGTCTCAAAGGCACGTTGTGGGGAATAGTTCAAGGCATCGTGTCCACTAATCCGCCTGTACTCGATGGTACTAACTATGGAAGGTTCAAGGCCATAAACCACCTGTCCAAATATTTTAACATCTCTTGAGGATCGAAATGTGTTCGCATACATGCATATGGCTATTTCCACTCATGTGGGGATTGTTGGAAATCGTATATATATATAATATTATATATGTGGTCAAGTTGCCGCGAAGCTACTTTGACCAAGATTTTGAGTGACGAACATTTAATTTTGTGAAATTAAATGGCATAGGATCGATCTACGCTTTGAGTAGATGATCGTGGTGTATTCACATTCTCAAACCGATTTCCGGTGAGTGAGAATAGTGGATCAAAGTTGGTCACTTAAAACATGGAGTTTTGTGCTTAAGGGATAAGCATGGATTAATTAATCCTTATCCCACATTGATTAATGTACCTTCATTAATTGTCATATAAGTGGTTCATTGAACACTTAGTATAATTATGTGCACAAGTGATGGGCCGAAAGCCCACGCCAAGACACGCACGCCGCCGCCGCCGCCGCCGCGCCCGGCCCGGTGCCTGCCGGCGCCGACGACGTCACCCGCGCGTGTTCGTGCCCGCCCGCCCGGCCCGACTTGCCCGGTTCCGGTTCGGTTCCGTGGATCTTGGATCTTGGCAATTGGTCTGGGTGGTCTTTGGGCCGTTTGGGCTCGCTCGTGGGCTTCGCCTCGTGGGCTCGGTTCCGTGGCCCATCGCCTTACATTTCGATCAACGTTTGATCGAGCCCAAAGATGGAGTTGGTCCGAGGCCCAACTCGTGTGGCCCAATCCCTGGGCTGCTGCACTTGAAGAGACGTCCGGATACGCCCAACGAACCCGACGCACGCTGTTGTCCAGATTCGTCAGAATCGCCGCCGAACGCCCGACATGATGGCTCATGAAACGTGCCCACGTTGTCTCCGTAAACCGCCCGCACTCAATAGGGGACATAACTCCGTGAACACCCGACATCAATGCGGTGTTGACTCCAAGATGCTTCCCCATGGTGACGACGCTATAAATAGGACATGTCTCCCCAAAGATTAGCACCCCATCACAATCGCATTCCAAAGATTCCAAACTCTCGCATACTTAGCTCGTGTCCAAGCTTTGTCCTCGCCTCCGTCCGCTAGGTCGGAGCTCGTTGGTCTCATGGCCGCCACCTTCGAGACGCTTGTCGCTTTATCTTTGGAGACGATACGCCGTAACCGAGAGCACTATCGGGCGTATCTCGCCTTCTGGAAAGAGGACCTCGACTCGGCATTAGATTACTGTTATCCGTAATTTTCTATTCGCTTTTCTTCTTTTCAAATCATTGTTAGTTTTGATCTTCTACTTCTACATTTGCTTCGAGTTGTAACACGCCCGCAAGTCTGCATCGCTCATACACCTTTTCCAAATGACTATGCACATTCTATTCTCAAATAAACCGAAATTAGAAAACCGATTGTATGACTACATACAAACCATAATACAAGCAAAACATAGATAAATAGAAGAAGAAACGCACTACTACAAAACCAACTTCAAAGAACTCCACGACTTTTCTTCTAACGATAAACAATTTTAAAAATAAAATAAAATAAAAATAAAAAATGAAAAGTGCCCAAGGTAAACTAACTGGATATATATTTTGGGCTGAGTCTCAAAATCTACGAAACCACGTAACTATAAAATACATGAAAACATATATCTACAACCTTTAACTCCAAACATAATCCTACAACACAGGAAATGTAGTAAGGAAATAAAGAATCACAACTATTACAAGAAAAAGTCCAACACAAAGAGTAGGTATTTGAACATTCTCAGAATACAAGATGAAACCCACGATCAGGATTCACACTAGATATATAAATTTGCTTCATATATTAATTAATTATGAGTTCTTAGTATAGCTGGCAATGTGAAGATGGGTACGCTGGGCGGGCGACTCGCCCCGGGAACTGGGACGGCAAAATAAGTTTAAATACGCCCCGGGACATTTGACTAAGAAAATACGATTTGACTTTTTAAAAAATACGATTAAAAATACGGTCAATTGTAGAAAATACGCCAAACCCTAATTGAATGGAACAAAACGTGCCTCACCTCTCTTCGCCTCACAATTCGACCTAATTGCCGCAGCCTTATGTCGCCACCCAGGTCGCCGCCCGGTTCCCGCCTGGTCGCCGCCGCCGCCGCCGGAGGGTCCGCTCGCGGGGTCGATTGTTCGCGCTGCCGCCGGGTTCGCACGCTAGGTCCGCCGCCGCCGGGTCCGCATTCAAGGGTCGATTGGGTTCGCATTGCCCGCACCGCCACGCCGCGCCGCCTCGCCGCCGTCGCGTTGCCGCTCTCCGCCGCCGCTGCTCGCCGCTGCAGGCCCCTCGCCGCCTCGCTCGCTGCTCGCCGCCGCTCCCTCTCGCCGCTTATGTTTATTAATCTCCTCCGCTCGTAATAAGATATCTTTTGAGCCTCTTTATGTTTATTAATCATTAAGTATTAAGATATCTTTTATGCTCGCTTATGTTTATTAAGTATTAAGATATCTTTTATTTGCTAAGGGCTTAGTTTTATTATGGATTATAATGTTTTATTATGGATTATGTGGTATTTGCATATTTTTGATAAATTATGATATTTATTATGTATAAAATATATATTAAATATAAAATACAAAACGATTTTTGACGATCGTATCTTCATTTTTGGAAAATTGATGTATTTTCGTCCCCAGATCGTATCGCCTGTGATTTCGGCCCCGTCCCGTGCTTCATAGGTCGGCAAAGTAAGTTCTGCCCTACCTGGCTCCTGCTTTACATTTTTCCGCCCAAAATATGAAGTCCAAACCAACCCAGCGGACTTTTGGGTCATTGTTGTGAATTAATTAAAGGCATAGATCAACTTCACGATTTTCACATCAATATATAATTAGAATACTAACCTTGATAAGCCATGGCTTATTGAAATTGATATAGAAGAAATCGGTTTCTCTCCCCTTGCCGTATTCTTTAGCACATAATGCACGTAATATGATAGAGAGTAATTCTGTATTTTCTTTATCGGTGGTGAGAGGACCAATTTCTGATGGGAATAGATTTATACACGTTCTATCAACGTGGTGGTTATCATAAACCTAATTGACCACAATTGTCTCAAAGCGGTTATTTATTTAAACCATAACCATATCTTTTAGATATCAACATAATATATTAAATATAATATAAATAAATTATACGGCACGAAGGCCACATAACTTACATTCTCCCACTCGCCAAAGTGATGTAAATCATCATAATGGTTTAAATAATTCATAAGGTGCGCATCGATAGACAAATATTCATTCGTCAATCATAACGCTGTTGTATATATATGATACGTAGTCATGGCTGTTCCACATCATTCGGTTGACATAGTTCATTACATGTACTACTATATCGCTTTATGCAACACGACTTCTAATAAGTGGTTAACATTCATAAGTTTCTTTTGCAGACTAAATCTTGTTAATTAATGTCAATCATAATGTATACTGAATTGACAAACAAGATATACATAAATGTCTCAAACAAAATATAATGAGCTCAAATGTCAAGCACAAATTATAAGAACATTACAACTTCTCAATAAGACCCATCATTCCGACATGCTCAGTAAATGCCTTTGGAGGTAATCCTTTCGTTAACGGGTCAACAATCATGAGAGTGGTGCTAATATGTTCAATCGACACCTTTTGTTTCGTAACTTCTTCTTTAACGGCAAGATACTTCAATTCCATATGTTTAGCACCTTTGGAATACTTGTCGTTCTTAGAGAAGAATACGGCTGCAGAATTATCACAATAAATTTTCAACGGCTTGGTAATACTGTCGACTATTCCAAGTCCTGAAATAAAGTTCCGTAGCCAATTTGCATGAACCGAGGCTTCAAAACATGCCACAAATTCAGCTTCCATAGTGGATGCAGCAATTATAGACTGCTTTGCACTTTTCCATGAAATTGCTCCTTCGGCTAATAGGAACAAATAGCCGAATGTTGATTTTCTTTTATCAACACATCCAGCAAAATCTGAATCTGAGTTTCCGAGCACATTGAGGTGATCAGACCTTCGGTAAGTGAGCATGTGCTCCTTTGTCCCTTGCAGATACCTTAGTACCTTATTTGCAGCTTTCCAATGATCTATTCCAGGATTGCTTTGGTACCTGTCAAGCATTCCAACAACAAAGCAGATGTTAGGTCTCGTACAAGTCTGTGCATACATCAAGCTACCAACAATTGATGCATAAAGAATATCTTCCATTTGTTTACGTTCCAATTCATTCTTGGGACATTGCATAAGACTGAACTTGTCTCCCTTCTGGATTGGAACGATGCTTGATGAGCATTTTTCCATCATATATCTCTTTAGAACTCTATTAATATATGCTTTCTGAGACAGCCCTAACAATCCTTGTGATCTATCACGGAATATTTCTATTCATATCACATAGCTTGCCTCACCCATATCTTTCATTTCAAAATGATTAGAGAGAAACTTCTTGGGCCTCATGAAGAACACTCAAGATCATTAGTTGATAGCAAGATATCATCAACATACAAAATCAAAAATATGATTTTACTCCCACCGACCTTAAGATATATACACAGATCAACAATGTTTTCCTTAAATACAAAGGATACAATGGTATCATTAAATTTCTTGTACCATTGCCGGGATGTTTGTTTAAGACCATATAGTGATTTCTTAGTTTCCACACCATGTGTTCCTTTCCTTCAACCACGAAACCTTCTGGTTGATCCATGTAAACATCCACTTCTAGATCTCCGTTAAGAAAGGTGGTTTTCACATCCATTTGATGCAGCTCAAAATTATAATGAGCTACCAAAGCCATAATAATTCTGAAAGAATCTTTTCGTGAGACAGACGAAAATGTCTCATTGTAGTCGATGCCACTTTTCTGAGTGAAACCTTTGGCGACAAGTCTTGCCCTGTAGCGTTCAATGTCACCACGAGCGTCAAGTTTGGTCTTAAAGATCCACTTACAACCGATGCTCAGATATCCTTCCTAAGAACACTACAAGAACCTCGACGTCATTCTTTTCCATAGATTTCATCTCTTCTTTAAGGCATCGAACCATTCTTTAGATTTATTACAACTCATGGCCTATGAAATGAGACTGGATCACTCTTAGCAATACTCAATTCATTTTCTCGCTTCATGTAGATATACCACATATTCATTCGAAATAGTGGTCTTTTCTCTCTTTGAGATCTTCTTAATATTATTTCTTGTGGTTCTTCTACAATAGGTTCATCTTCAATTGTGGGTTCAATAATGTGTTCCTCCGCTTCATTATTGTTTGGAACAATAATTGGAGGATCACTTACCTTATTGCTAGAAGCACAAGTAAAAGGAACTCAGATTCTAACTTCTTTAAGTTTCACTTCGTGAAAGTAAACTCCCACCGGTTTCACCATTCTCTTTGTTCCACTTCTCGTGGAAGTGAACTCCCACCGTTTCACCATTCTCAATGAACCTTGCATTGCCGGCCTCGACAATTCTCATGCTATGGTCGACAAGAAAATCAGACTTTGATTTTTCTCGATAACCAATAAAGTATCCACTTATGGTTCTTCAGATCCGCTTTTTCTCGAGGATTGTAAATCCTTATTTCGCTCGGGCAACCCCAAACATGCGTGTGCCTTAAACTAGGTTTCTCGGTCCACAGCTCAAAAGAGTCTTAGGAACCGCTTTGCTAGGAACCCCGCTCAACAAGTACACATCGATTCTAAGTATACATCCATAAATACACGGGTAAAGAACAATTACTTAACATACTCCTAACCATATCCATTAAAGTTCTATTACGCCTTCCGATACACCATTTTGTTGTGGTGTACCGGCATTGTGTATTGTGCACAAATGCCACGTTTCGAGGAGTTTAGCAAACGGACACGGGTGTTGCCAGCCATCATATCTTCCATAATACTCACCACCTCTATCGGATCTAATGATTTTCACCTTTCGTCAGCTTGTCTTTCTACTTCATTCAAGTAGATTTGATCAATCTTAATTTCGTAGGGTAATAAATGCGCAAGGAACACAAGGAAATAACGTGGTTTGATCTATTGAAATAGATCTACGCCCACGGAGCAAGAGAGTATATCCGTATTAAGTGTGTAAGAAGCGACTACAAAGAGTGTAGATGATCTTCTTTCGTCTCATCTAGCCTCTATTTATACACCATTATATTGAGTTCGACTCTAATATAAAGTCTTCTCTCATAAGGATTCTTTTAGATATGCATCCAATCTTCCGCTCCACTTGTGATTTGAGTTGTAGTTGGTTTAGAGTCTTCTGGGCCGAACTTGCATAGGCCGAGCTTAATGTCGGGGCCCATTTATATTGGGCCGATGCTTGGGCCTAGTAGTTGGGCAGATCCTATCACATCCCTCCCCAAAAGACGTAGAAGTGAGGTCGTGATGAAGGGGATAGTGGTTCCGATGTTGCCTCGCCAAAGTCCGTGGTCCGGGCGAAGTGAGCGTATAATCCCGCCAAGTTGTATGTCACTGGCTCCAGTTGGTCAAGTCGAATACTGTTGCCTCGCCGAGGTGTTCGCGGTTGTATGTCGCTCGCTCTTATCGTCAAGTCGAATACTCGCCGCCTTGCCGAGGTCGATTACGTAATATTTTGTCGAGGTCGGATATATGACGCCGTGGTGAATGTGTAACGTCGTACAAGGTCGAACGCGGGATGTCCCGCCGATATCGAACACGGAATACGTTACCTTCATTTAATGCGACGGCGGTTGGGGTCCCGATAAAGTGCGTTGGGGAATAACTTCCATGATACGCCTTTTCCCATCTCACTTTATCCGCTCCATCTTTCAAACTCAAAAGTTCTCTCTTTCTCGAGAAACACAAAGTGTTCGAAGCTTCCTCCATTGTCGCCCTCGCTGAGCATCGGTGCCATCTTCTTCGATATTCCTTCCTTTAAACAAGTGTTATTTATGGCTTCTTCTTCGTCTTCGAGTAGTCTCACGCCATGAAGGCCATGATTTGATAGTGTCATCACCGGACTCGTGGTTTTAGAAATTTTACCGCTGATTCCCCTTCCTTTGCGTGTAATGTAGTTTTCCGGCTTGGAGGGATTTTGGTAGGGTTTCTACATTTCCTTCGTGTCTAGGATCCCCAACAAGAATAGAGCTTGCTACTAGATTTTTATTCCAAAATATGTTGGGTTGTTCGTTTCCCGGCGGAGGATAGGGCTCGCGCCTCCTCCGTAGGTTTTGTTTCTGCTTATGAAGATGACCTTAAGTGCGGTCTTCGCCTTCCTTTCCTCCTCAGATATGTCGAATCGCAACAAATATTCGGCATTCCTCTTGCTCAAATTACACCGAACTCTTTTCGGCAGTTGACTGGCCTTGGCGTTTATGCCCATCTCCATAATTTTCCTTTCACCCTAGGGTTGGTCCTTAGGTTTTTTCAATTTAAATCCAGCTCGGGGTGGTATTATTTATCACCTCGTCGTGGCTTCAAAGTGCAAACGAAGAATAAAATCTTGAATTGGCAGAAGAAGTTCTTCTTTTGTCGGTTCAAGGAGTCCCTCCAATTCACCTGGAAAACCGAGAAGCTGGCGGATGAGGTCATAGATGACAGCTTCGGTGACCTCGGGGAGTGATAAGCCTCATTTTTACATATTTTATATGGTTATATTTGTCTCGTTTCTAATTGATAAAGGTTTGTTTGAGCTGCATTTGTGATATATTTCAATTACTTTGAAAGATATGATGCCGTGTGTATTTTGTGTTATTTTAGCACAGGTTTTGATCTAAAAAGGGAGAACATGCTCGAGCACACATTAAAGCACATAGCAACTGAAGCTCGCGACCTTCTGAGAGCATGAAGGAGACCAACTCGCGAGGGAAATACGCGAATAACAATTCAGACAACCTCGCGACCCGCTATCGCAACCATGGGTCGTGAGACATATGACCGCGAGGAAAAATTGAACGCATGCTGAGAGGAGCTCGCGACCCGGCATCGCTACCAACACTCGCGATGGACGTTCATGACGAAGTGATTATCGTGCGCCAAGGGGGAGTTCGCGACACGCTATCGCGACTGCCTCGCGATGGAAGATCGCGAAGTCTCGAAGGAAGGCGCATCGCGCTTAGCTATCGCGACCAATGCTCGCGAGGAAAGAGGAGTGCGTCGCGCGGCGAGACTTATAGTCCGTGTAGATGTCTATGTAAGAGTCCGATTCAAGAGAGGAACGAGAGATTTAAGGAGAAAGGAGAGCTCGCAATTCATTATAAAAGGGGGAGAGAGGGCAGTTGTTTTCTACACCATTCCAGAGCAGAACACTTCTAGCATTGTTTATTTTACACGCTTTCTAGTAGAATACTTTAGTTTATTTTCATTCCAAGTTCGTAGTTTAGTATTGAAGTTCAGATTTTCTTCCGGATTCAAGTGTTACATCATTCGTTGTGGAATCTTACGGTTTTATCTATATATTTCAATTCATGTTATCTTTCTTTATTTATTGATTTGGTTATTTAATTATGCGTAGCTAAAATTCAGATTGATCCGGGGTTCAGATGTCGACTAGATTTATATAATTAATCGGTTGATCTTGTTTTGCCGTCCATTCATGATTTATAATTTTGGCTTTAATTCTCATGTGTTGGTGTCGATCAATATTAATGCATGTTAGTTATGTGATTGATGTCTGGCGAAATTAATTTCATAATCGATATCGAATTTATAATACGCTTTTTCCTTGAGACCCGAGCGGAGATAGGTGAAGCAGAGGAGGTTAAATCTTTGTGTGCTTTTGGTAATTAGCTTACTTCTCGAGACCGATGGAGATAGAGTTTAGGCTAACCTACTACTATAGTCGTCTGGCGGAAACTATAGTTACATTAGTGATTCTTCATATGAATGTGGATTAAATTGGTGAGCAGTTAATAGGTTAATTGTGTGTATTTGGTTAGGTTAGGTACATCCCTAGGATCGATCTTACATCATCGATTTTATTTCCTATCTTTATTTTCGAGTATAGTTTTATTATATTCTCTCTTGAATTTTGTTGCCTGAATAATAATAAAGATTATGTGTTGATTACTTGCTGTGTTCTCGAGTCGCAGTCCTCGTGGATCGATATATATACTCTTTGCTTTACTATCAATTTATTTGGTAGGAATATTAGCGATCAAATTTTCGCGCCGTTGTCGGGACCTGCTTAGATTGCATAGTGATAATTTTCTGGATTGTAGTTATTAATTCAGGCTTAATAGAAAAAAAAAAATTATTATTATTAATTCTGTGTTGCTTCTTGGATTTGATTTGATTTGATTTTTATCTCTCTGTGCAGTGCATGATTACAAGATCTCAAAGAAAAGAAATTATTCCATTAGATCTTGAGATTCGATGATCATATAAGAGAGAGAGCGAGAAAGAAGACAACAAGAAATGGCAGATAGACAGCCTCAAGGCCAAGATCGGATGGCCGAAATGGAGGCGATGCTGGCAGCAATGCAACGCCAACTGGCGTTGAATAATCAGATGGACCAGATGGGTGGACGAGCACAACCCATACCTCTCAACCACATGTACAGGCCACCTACGGATCGGTTCGAGGTGGAGGATGGGGGCGAACGTCAATGCTAATAATTTTGAGCTAAACCGCCCTCATCGGCATGATCCAAGCGGGCGGTTTGGGTGGAGGGTGATCAAGACCCAATGCGCACTTGGGCGTTCCTCGATATCTCGTGATACTATCAAGCGAACGGAGTGCCTGCTGATGCCATTCGGATGAGGATGTTCGGATTTTCGCTGAGGAGTCAAGCAAAAGAGTGGTTCAAGAGCTTGGATAGATCGAGGATTACCACGTGGGAGCAGCTCTGTGAGAAGTTTCTGTCTAAATACTTTCCACCTGCCAAGGCTCAGAAGATCATTGCCGAGTGATTGCTCCCTTTTTTACACATTAAAAGGTGTATATAGAAGGTAAGCGGAGTATCGTATCCACAGGGATTGTAATACGAAAACACAGAAGCTAGCTCAACGATAATTCATTATTATTCAAGCACAGAAAATGAGTGAAAGGTTTAAGGGCTTCGGAATTTAATCCAAAGCAGATGTAATCAAACAGAAATAAAAGAAAACAATAAACACACGGATGGTAAAAACAGATAAGGAAGTCTAACCCTAGGGATGCATTAATCCTATCCACAACGTATGTTTATCCTGTTCCTATTAGCCAATTTTAATCCAGACAAGATGGAAGATCACATATATCACCAACAACTTGATTCACGACAATTGCGGCGAAGAGATTACGAGTTTTCCTATCATTCTAGGTGAAAACAAGTAACTCCAAAAGGATCACTAAGAATATGCTTCCCACGAATATCCTATCTCAGTTACGACTCAAGGCTTATTCGTATCATGCATTCAAGATCGATTGACAATTAATACAATTATGTAATTAACCGAGAACTAGATATGCATCAAAATTGATCATAAATCAACACATATAATAAAGCACCAAGAATCACGAATCAATGCACGGAAGGTAAATAGCGATAACGAGGAATCACAACATATAGGATCGGATCATGCAAACCCTAGGATTAGAGCGAAATCTGGCGCACATAATAAGCGAGAATAAAATACGATTTAACCATAACAACGGAAATTAAATATATAAAACCCGTGATGAAGCGTTGGATGAACAATGGTTGGTCTTGTATCCAATCCCAAGCGATAAATGGGAAACGAAGGAAAACGATCGGACAAAAACGTTCCGATCGATAACAAAGCGAAGAACTAAACTAGAATAATGCAAGAATTAAATCTAGAACTAAACGGAAGTTAAAGGAAAGCAAAAACAGAGGAAAAACTGAGAAAATCTGCTCGGGCGTGTTCGGGGAAATTTGAGAAGGCGAGGGGTTGATCCCTATTTATAGAAAAGGGTGAAAACCTAATTTTCATCTCGCCTGCTGTCTCGCGATCGCCGCCATGATCGCTAGCTCGACCATGAGGTATCTCCAGCGCTCTTCTTCGCCGCGGTCTCGCTCTCGCTCGCGAGGGTAGCCTCGCGTCTGGCTAGCGACCGCTAGCAAGGCCACGAAATCGTCAAGAGCTATCTCGGCTTTGGGGCTGCTCGCGTCGCCGCTCTTTGCGACCGCGTCCTCCCGGTGCTCGTGGGGATACCTGCGGCCAGCCTAGCGACCGCTGGGTTGGTCGTGAACTAGGCGAACGTGGTTTTGGCTCGTCTTGGTTCTTGCTTCGATTATCAACATATAAACCTACAAAGCGTCGAAGGAACACCCAAGAGCGTTATCTTCTAGAAATAGATAAAACATTAAGAATCGATACATAAACGCACATTAAATGATCTAAACTCATCTTTAAATATCAACAATAAGCGTGTAAAATGGCGTTTATCAAACCCCCAAACTTAAGGCATTGTTTGTCCTCAAACAAAAGCGTAATGAAAGACACAACGAAAGATCAACGAGCGTAGCAAAGAGGATAACCATTATAAGCCTCGGAAACATCTCAACGCTCAAAAAGATTTAGCGCACATGACGACGTTAGCCAACTCAACACAAACAACCATCGAGGGCAAAAACTCATTTAATTCAACCCTCACAACGGCATGTGTGTAAAATATAGGATACACTCAACTCATAAAGAAATGTAGAACGTGTAAACACTCAACGATCAATGCAATGCAACATCTTACCATAGGCTTGCCGTTTCTCTAATATCTCCACCGCATCAAATGTGTTCAAATAAGGATCAAAATGTCTTTCATAGGTTATATTGTAGGCACATTGGTTAAGGTAGGATAATATATGGCTAAGTGACTCAAAAATATTCCAAGCACCCCATTTATATTTTTAGACACATATGGACTTTGTCCATTTTCCTCTTCTTTCCCAACGTGTTAAATCGGCGTTTTATGTTTGTAGGAAAACGATGTTAACCCTCACCCCGAGGATCCATCTTGGGTGTTTAATTCACCATACATTGATTATAAACCTAGCATGCGCCTATATAATTAATTACAACACGTTGGGGTTTTTCTCGTGTTTACCTTTGGATCCATCGAGGTGGATCGAGCAGGATGAACGGATTGAACGGTCGAGACTCGTGCTTTGACCTTCCGGATCGATCCGGTTGCCCAATCTCCAACGCCGGTGAGGGCGATCTATGGAGAATGCTTGGAAAATCACCCAATGCTCTAAGATGGCTCTCGAAAATCTCTCCCAAGAACTATGGGAATTTCAAATTATGTGGGATTAATGAGCATTCCTTAGACTTTATCTCATACCTTATATTTATAATGCACTACCTTAATCCTATATGGAATATTACCATAATCCTATATGGAATATTACCATAATCCTATATGGAATATTACCATAATCTTAGGATTATTTCCATACTCTTAGGATTATTTCCATACTCTTAGGATTATTTCCATAATCTTATATGGAAAGGATCTATGCATATACCATAAATATAATTATATCCTTGTGGGATAAAGAGAATAAAATCTTGCCATAGAGAGATATAGGGACCGATTTTCTTGCTAAGCTATGGGCCTGGATGGGCCAGCCCAGGGATCAAATGCAAGGAATAAAGATGGGCCTCAAATAAATTAATTATCTTATGTTCAGCCCAGAACATAAATTAATTTATAAACATTCGATCATGCCACTAGAGAAAGAATGCTGACTTACCCCTTTATTACCGAAGTTGAGTCGGGCTTGCACTTAGACATTCTGAATCCCGATTTAAGATATCGAGCGTCCATTAATCATTTATAGCAATCATTGCTTAAAGCGATTAATAACTTCATTTCCTTAAGTAGTACCACTCAACCTTATTATTGTACTTGAGCTAACTCAACTGCGGGGTTTAGTACAATAAACCTTTGAGTTTCTTAAGGGGCGTCATCATCCTTAACGGATACGGTGACTCGTCTGAGATAACTAGCGTGACATACAAGATCGCCACCACCCAAGATGCGGAGAATCTTGGGTTAGAACATATAACCCTCACTCATAACAAGTCAGTGATGGTCAAGAACTCATACTCACCTAATACCTTATCGAGGTTTAGATCATCGAAGTCATCCGAGATCTTGGTTCTTCACGACGGTCGAAGAAGAACACATCTCGCTGTGATCCTTCAATACGTCGAGACGCATACCCGGCATAGACAAGCAACTAAGTCAAGTCACTTCTTATCTATCTGCGGCTAAACCGACAACTCGTCCTTAAGTCGTCTCGGTGTGAAACTTTTTATATCTCATTAAGCTTGACCAATCATATGGACTTCGTGATCTTCACACATCGTATGATCTAACATATATGAGATAAGGGGACAGAGATATAAGCAATCAAGTATTCATTTCGGATAGGAGATTGTAATAGTGGTAACGAGGAAACATTGTATACAAGCTCAACCAAGCTGCTTTCAAAGATAAATCAACAATCTCCCACTTATACTAAAGCAAACTTTTAGTATACAATGTGTCTTTCTACTAGCTATTACAAACAACCATCACTTTGCTTCTCCCACTTATACAAAAGTTTCCTTTCTAAGTGGGTGCCATCAAGCGCAATCCAAGTCCTCTAACGTGTCCATCGTAGACTTTTGCGGCGAGCTCTTCGTGAATGGATACGCTAGATTTTCCGTTGTATCAATCTTTTCAATCAGCACGCCACCTCGTCTAACGATTTCTCGTATGACATGGTACTTTCTCTCTATGTGTTTGGTCGCCTTGTGGGTCCGTGGTTCCTTCGAGTTTGCCCATCGCACCGAGTTATCACGAGAAACTATGATACTCTTGGGCAAACCAGTACCACATCTAGATCCACGAGGTGGTTCTTGAACCATCTGACCTCCTTAGAAGCCTCCGGCTACATATTCGGCTTCCATGGTAGAGTCCGCAATGCATCGTGCTTTGCACTCCGCCAGATACGGCTCCACCTCCCAAGGTAAACACATAGCCCGAGGTCGATTTTTCTCATCACGGTCCACTTGGAAACCGTCAGATAACCCAAAGGCATTAGACTATCTGCATGGTAAACCAGCCTATAATCTCGAGTCCTTTCGTGTACTTGAGTATATGCTTTCGCAATCCAATGAGCTTGTCGAGGTTAGGCGATATCTAGCTACTATGCCACCGTGACAGCGAGATATCGGCCTCGTGCATAGCATTACGACATGAGACTTCCTACGGCGAAGCGCATGAACTTGTCTCATTTCCTCTATCTCTTTTGTAAATATAGGTGATGCGCTTTAGATAAAGGAACGCCATGTCCGAAAGGTAGCAATCCTTTCTTGGCGGTTCCGCATACTAAAACAGTAATCACAGATCAATGTAAGACGCCGAGATAAGCTCAATATTTTCTTCTTGCGATCTCGGTAAACCTTGATCCCAAGAATGTACGTGCATCTCCTAAGTCTTTCATTTGAAACCGATCGGATAGCCAACTCTTTCGCCCCGATAATGCCTTCACGTTGTTGCCAACTAGAAGGATGTCATCTACATAAAGTGCAAGAAATACCACATCACCGTTGACATCTAACCGATACACACAACTCTCGCTAGGCAACCGGGTAAATCCATAGACTTTACTACCTCGTCAAAGCGTAAGTTCCATGATCGAGGAGGCCTTAAGTCCATAAATGGACTTCTTAAGCTTCCACACTAGATGCTTTTCACCTTTACCACATAACCTTCGTGTTGTCGCATATAGATGTCTCTACCTTCCTCAAGGTAACCGCTTAGAAAAGCGGTTTTAACATCCATTTGCCAAACCTCTGGGTTCAAGTGGCTGCTATGGCTAGAAGAATTCGATGGACTTGAGCATTGCTACGGCGAAAAGGTCTCATTGAAATCGATGCCCTCAACTGAGTGTACCCTTTCGCCACAAGCTCGGCTTTAAAAGCGAAACCTCTCCATCGTAATCTCTTCCTCTCAGATATCCACTTACTACCTATGGCTTCCTTGCCATCCGGTAGAGGTGTCTTTTCATATACATCCATAGCCGTTATGGACTCCATTTCTAAGTCCGTAGCGGTGTGCCATGATCTTGCATCAATATCTCAGACGCCTCCTCAGTATGTCCATGGGTCGATTATTGCATGTTAAATCTGCTGGGACCAAACCGAAGATTCACCCACTTAACATAAATCGCTCGGGTCGACGAACAACCTCCCACTACGACGAGGTTCTCTTGCACAATGGCGGTGGGTGCAGAGACTTGTGGTTCTCTAACTTGCACAACTTGTCGTGTAGGTACCACTCAGACGGTCGGTATCTCCGGTGGAACTCGACCCACTTCAATTTCTTGAAGTATCCGTGTCGATCCTCCCACTAGACTCCGACATCTCGCACCTTTGGCCTAATCGGTGGTGGAATACGATCATCTTCTAATTTTGAAGAATGATTTCAACTTTGGACTTATGATTTTCATGTAGTCCTCTTCAAGAATCGAGCATTAGTGCTAATAATGACCTTCCGATCCTTAGGACTATAGAATAAACCACCTTCGTTCCTCTAGGATAGCCAATAAACAGCCTTGCGTCGATCTAACCTCCAACTTGTCGCCTTCTTGTTCAAAGACATGTGCCGGATCGCCCCATATCCTTATGTGGCTTAAACCGGGCTTGCGCCCAAACCACAACCTCGAAAGGGTCTTTTCGACCGACTTCGACGGTACTAGATTTAGCAAGTATGCCCGTCTCTAAGGCATACCCCGAAACGAAATAGGCAATGTAGCATAACTCATCATAGATCTAACCATTTCTAAAAGAGTCCTATTTCTTCGCCTCCGACACACCATTTCTTTGTATGTGTGCCGGTGAAATCTTGTACCGATGTAATCCCACACTTTACTAGACAGTCCATAAACTCACATCGAGGTATTCGCCACCGCGATCGGATCACAGATGACTTGATACTTTACCCAGCTTCGCTCCACTTCCGCCTTAAACTCTTTGAATTTCTCAAAGCATTCTGACTTCATGTGAAGCGGTATATGTATCCGCACTCGAGTAATCGCCAATGAAAGTGACAAAATACTGCATTCTCCACGAGCTTGTGTGGACATAGGTCCACACAGTCGAAATGGACTAACTCCAACATTTCTTTGGCTCTATAACCCTTCGCTTTGAAGGGTCCGGTCGACATCTTACCTTCTATATGTGATTCGCAGATCGAGAACGGAGTAACCGTGAGATCACCCAACGCCCATTCTTAGCCATCTTTGGATCCTATTTAGATTGACGTGACCTAATCTAAGATGCCGAGAAAAGTAGAGTCGTCTTCTTGAAGAAAACTTTCTCTTTTAGGGTTTGATGAAGATGCAACATAGTTATAGGTATTATGTTTTGCGTAAATAGTATAAAGCTTAATTATATAAAGTGCCAACACGAGATAACTTCGTCATTTCTTATGATAGAAACACCACTATCAAAAATAACGAGAATATCCATGAGTAAATAATTTCAAAGCAGAAACAAGGTTCCGCTGAAAATCCCGCACATACAAAACGCCTTTCAAAACTAAAGCTGTTGTCCCAAAACATAAAGAAACATCTCCAACTCGCAAGCTTGACTTTCGCCGCTGCCCATGGAGATCGTTATCTCGCCATCAAGCAGACTCCCTTGTCCGCAGGAACCCCGCAGGTGTAACAAACATGATCGATTCGCCAGATCTACTACCCAAGAATGGGTAGAACAAGTCGCTAAACATGTTTCGTTATTAAAGCAAACGGCATGCACTTGAGCCTCGAGCATAGGGCACTGGCCTTCAATGCCCTGCCTCACCGCACTTGAAGCACTTGCCTTCTCCTTCGCTTCTTCAAGCCTCCGTGGCAACCATGTTCTGCTCCCATTACTCCCACTATTTCCTCGCTTTACCACCTTTGGCACCCCTTTTTCTATTTCCATTTTGCAACGAAAATTTTGGGCCCTTAGATGTGCTAGCAAGAGCATGTGCTCCTTTTCCCATAACTCCTTCCGCAGCAACGAGATCATTAAGCAACTGACTAAGTGTAAACTCGGTCTTGCTCATGATCGCATTCACGCGAAAGTTCTCAAAAGACTGGGCGGTGTATTGAGGATGATATCGACCTTGGCTTCGCCGTCAATACCTCCTCCCAACTGATCAAGACTATCCATGAGATGAGTCATGTGGGAGACATGTTCATGGACCGAACTTCCTTCTTCCATCTTACACGCCAAGATTTCTCTCATTGTGTGGAAGCGATCGTCGATCCGATCGCCCAAACTTACTCTCGAGACTTGACCAAATATCGGTCGCGTCGCCATCGATCGATGTCTGCACTGCAAGCCTTTGGACATCGTAGTCATCATATAGCATTTAGCCATATTGTTCGACTTATTCAAAGTCCTTGACTCGGCGCTTTCATTAGTCGATCGTCGATGAGGCATCGGGTTTAGGAGTAGTGAGAACAAACATGTGTTCTTCAAATGATAAGAACATATTCCATGTTTCGCTTCCACTCGATAAAATTTGGACCGGATAACGGATTTTGTGCGTAGCATATTGATAATCGGTAAGAGACATATCTCAAACGATAATGTAAACACATAAGCATACGATCATAAATAATTCGTAACAATAATATTGTAACACTTTTGATAAAACAATATTAATTGAAACTTCCAATCGCCGAGGAATTCCACATGCAAGCCACGCGTGTGGACGTTTACATATGAACCCCTCACCGCACTAAAATATACCTTTAGTCGTTTAATTTCAATCCATGTCAACTTATCCTTATGACAAATGAAATTAATGATGGACCTTACTAGACCACATCACTATCGCAAGAAGGGACTTGGCGGGAAGTTGTACTTCGAGGTGATGTCAAGCAATGACCACAATTTTAACAAAAGAAGATGAATTTTTAGAATTGGTATACTCACTCGGACCATACCGCCCAATTCAAATTCTTTTGTTATCTCATTTTATATCTATCTCTAGAGAACTTATGAAAATCGCACATGCAGCCTACACGCGTGTGGATCGCCATTACATGAAACTCCCACTTCTTAATAGATTTAAATGTTTTATTTAGAAATCTCATCTAACAAACTTATGATAAATAAAGGCAAGCAAGCCACGCTGCGTGTGGGCGTTTACTCACAGTCGCCTCACTTTGTTTAGAGATCAAAAGTGGAGGTCTTGACATTTTAATTTGAAAAATTAATTTGTCGGGTTGCTTGCTTAGTCTTTTATTCAAAAGGTTTGTCCATGCGCATCACGTAATCCTAGCATGCTTTTCTATAGAACTCAACATGTAAAACATGCTCGCAGTAATTCTAAAATATGCTTGATAAACGCGATCAACTTAGCATGCTTACTATGCGCATCCAATTACGTAAAACACTTAAAGGTTTGTCAACGTAATATAAACATACATAGCATGCTACCGCATAATTTAAACATCCACGACATGCATATGAACGATAAAATAAAATAAAACGCTCATCGCGGCCCAATCGTGAAACCCGTGACATTTAAATCTAATCTATTACATAGATTTACAAAGTACGTAAATAAACTTCAAACGACCTCGCGTGCACGGCACGGCCGGATTCAACAATTGGGCCTCGCGCACGGGCACGGGCCGAAAACTGGAAAACGGGTCCGGGCGTGGTCGGCCCAAAAGAGTCTTGGGCAGCGCTAAGGCTAAGCCTGTCCCGCCCGACTTAGCGTCGCCGCGCTGCCGCGCCGCCTCGCGGGCCTGCCTCGCGTCGCTAACGCGACCGCGACCCGTCGAGCACGCTGCGGCGCTGCCACGCCCAAGCGCCGAACGTCCCGTAGAGAGACATCGCCCGGTGACCATACCGCGATCGCGAAGTCCGCCGCCAAGCGCTGGCCCGGGCGCCAACGCGCCGCCCGCCGCCCGCTAGCTCGCCGGTAGCAGCCTCGCTGGTAATCTCGCGATCATGAAGTTCGCCGCTAAGCGCCAGGATCCCGCGCGAACGCGCCGCCTCGCCGCAGCAGCCTCGCGATCGCCTTCTAGCGATCGCGAGACTCGCCAGAAACCACCTGTAACACACCGAGAACCCCGCTTTTTCCCGTCGTTTCGTTCTTCGCTCGCTCGCTCGCTTCTTTACGATAAGATTTACATAATAAAATCTAATCTAACCACGGATTTTCTCGTGGTGTAAAAACAAAACCAACAAAACAAACGAGCCACGATGAACGACAAATCCACAATTATAATAACGCATGCGAATAATCAAACGTGAATTAATCCATGAGCCAAGATTACGATCGAGTGCTCGATACCAATTGTAGGAAAGCGTATGTTAACCTCGCCCGAGGATCCATCTTGGGTGTTTAATTCACCATACATTGATTATAAACCTAGCATGCGTCTATATAATTAATTACAACACGTTGGGGTTTTTCGTGTTTACCTTTGGATGCGCCGAGGTGGATCGAACGGGATGAACGGATTGAGCAATCGAGACTGGTGCTTTGACCTTTACGGACTGTATCCCGGTTGCCCAATCTCCAACGCCGAGTGAGGACGATCTATGGAGAATGCTTGGAAAATCACCCAATGCTCTAAGATGGTTTCGAAAATCTCTCCCAAGAACTATGGGAATTTCAAATTATGTGTGGGATTAATGAGCATTCCTTAGACTTTATCTCATACCTTATATTTATAATGCACTACCTTAATCCTATATGGAATATTACCATAATCCTATATGGAATATTACCATAATCCTATATGGAATATTACCATAATCTTAGGATTATTTCCATACTCTTAGGATTATTTCCATACTCTCAGGATTATTTCCATAATCTTATATGGAAAGGATCTATGCATATACCATAAATATAATTATATCCTTGTGGGATAAAGAGAATAAAATCTTGCCATAGAGATATAGGACCGATTTTCTTGCTAAGCTATGGGCACGGATGGGCGGCCTGTGGATCAAATGCAAGGAATAAAGATGGACCTCAAATAAATTAATTATCTTATGTTCGGCCCGTAACATAAATTAATTTATAAACATTCGATCATGCCACTAGAGAAAGAATCGACTTACCCTTTATTACCGGGTTGAGTCGGGCTTGCACTTAGACATTACGAATCCTCGTATTTAAGATATCGAGCGTCCATTAATCATTTATAGCAATGATCGCTTAAAACGATTAATAACTTCATTTCCTTAAGTAGTACCACTCAACCTTATTATTGTACTTGAGCTAACTCAACTGCGCAGGGTTTAGTACAATAAACCTTTGAAGCTTCTTAAGGGACGTCATCATCCTTAACGGATACGGTGACTCGTCTGAGATAACTAGCGTGACATACAACCTTCGCCACCACCCAAGATGCGGAGAATCTTGGGTTAGAACATATAACCCTCACTCATAACAAGTCAAAGTGATGGTCAAGAACTCATACTCACCTAATACCTTATCGAGGTTTAGATCATCGTAAGTCACCGAGATCTTGGTTCTTCACGACGGTCGAAAGAAGAACACATCTCTTGTGATCCTTCAATACGCCGAGACGCACCAGCATAGACAAGCAACTAAGTCAAGTCACTTATCTATATCTGCAGCCTCAAACCGACAACTCGTCCTTAAGTCGCCCTCAAATTGTGAAACTTTTATATCTCATTAAGCTTGACCAATCATACGAGACTCGTGATCTTCACACAACCGTATGATCTAACTTATATATGAGATAAGGGACATGATATAAGCAATCAAGTATTCATTTCGGATAGGAGATTGTAATAGTGGTAACGAGAAACATTGTATACAAGCTCAACCAAAGCGCTTTCAAGATACAAATCCAACATATGCCTCATAAGGTACCCATACTTTGATTAAAGACCCTTTATGCTCAAAACACATAGTGAACTTATCATTGCTTTTTCTTTCTTTTCTAGAGCTTATAGGGTTTATTATTTTCACACGGGTACCTTTTTTTCACCACGTATGTATTTCTAAAACTAATGTTTCGCCATAACTACATCAAAATTTCAACCCTTTTGGTTCCCATATCCATCCTCACCTCCTATCATCCGCTTAATCGAAAGAATAAGTCTAATAAAAGCTCAAAGAATGCGACAAATGGTATACATCATCGGGTTAGTGTTTGGGTGAATATGTGGTTAACAAAGATGGCCTTTATCCTTTCCAAATTGAAACACATATTGCGGTCTCGACACGTAAGAGCGGCAAGTTCTAGAAGATAATCACATGCATGATATCACACAAATAAAAGCGTATCAAGATATTTATACAAAGTGAAGCTCAAGTCTCACTCAGGTTAAGCAAATGGTGAAAACAACAAGCTAAGCACTCTCGCGTCATTCATGCGTCATTTTCTAACATATCATGTGCACTACATTAAATTTCACAAAAATTTTCTATCGTCATTGGCCACATCAATTAAAACACTTCACTTAACTCGTTGATCGACGGACACAACACGAAAACATAAAAGACACGACAAAATCCCCAACGTATAAAAAAACTTAACAAAACAACGCAAAACATAACAAGGACTCTCAACCACATCACACTCGAACACTCCCCCCCCAAACTTATTGTCAACATTGTGCAATGGAAGCAATAATGTTTGCGTAAGAGAGTGATTGGGAGAACCGTACCTCATATGTTGCGCTACTCCGTGATCGATAGAATCCTCACCATTGATGATATACATTGGGACTTAAAAACAAACAAACAAGACACAAGAAAACAACGCAAACAAGAAAAACAAAACAAGAGACAAAAAGCACTAAAAAAAATGTTGGGTTACCTCCCAACCGGTGCATGGATTTATCGTCGCTAGCTCGGCGTTACCTCTTATCAATCGAGCGATTTGGCAACCGCGGTCTTTCCAAACTTCAATTTGCCTTGTACTGGCATCGACAACGAGACCACCAATGGCACAACAATGGCTTCCACAAAGCTTGAGCGAATCACTCGGATTTTTATGCCGAGTCCACTTCTTCCTTCCATCATGCCGTCGATTGGGCAGTACCCTCTAAGTCTTGTGACGTGTACGGCGCAGCAGCGGTTGTGATCGAGTAGCAATCTTCGCGCTTTCCACCGTCGTGTTGCTTGATGGTATCATATATGGAAATTTTGAGCTCCTCATCGTTAACACGAAACGTGAGATTACCTTCCCGCACATCAATCAAAGCACCACCGGTTGCTAGAAAAGGTGCGCCAGGATTAGCGATTGTTGTTTGAATTCGTGGATATCTAAAATCACAAAATCGGCGGAAAAACAAAGTCCCTAATTCTTACCAACACATCTTGACGATACCTTTAGATATGTGGTGACCTGTCGACCATCATCGATGATATCTTCGTCGAACTTCATCTTTCCTAGGTGTAGCCGGTTGAATACGTTCAAAGACATCGATTGATGCTTGCCTCAAGTCGCACAACACATTTGGAAAAGTTTGCTCGGCGATCTCGCATTCTAACGATAAAGCGCGGGATCATACGCTTTAAGGAAGCTCCTCTGCAAGACGACCTTCGATTCTTGAGATAGGGTAATTTTTCAAATTTCCCCAATTTCTTCTTGCTTGCAAGCGCCTTTTAAAAATTTCATGTATCCGGCATGTTTCGCAGCAGCTCGAAGAGAGGTAAATTGATCTCAACTTTTGAAAATCTCTTTGAAGCGAAAGCGAACTCCTCGTCATATTTCGACTTAACTAGTCGACTCGGAAATGGGACCGGAGGAGTGACGTGCGAGAATGGATTCGAGGCCGCTTTTCGGTTGACCTCGCGACCGGGCAGTCGCATGGCGTCGTTGGCGGCGGAATCCTTCTTCGGCGTATGAGCTTACGGCACCGGGTTGCTTATAACAAATCAGGTAGCAAAATCTGATGGCTCGCGGTCGGGGCTCGCTGGGCGCGTTCTCGATCGCGAGCTCGTGGGAAAACTTCCGGAACTCTTTGCGATCGAGCTCATGATCACGAGCTCGATCGCGATTCTTCTTCGATTTACTTTCAGCCTCTTCTTCGGTAGGGCTCGGGTAAGCTTGTCCACTAGTGCGGATGGCGAAACATTGATTTTTCGGGTTCACCTCCGTATTACTCGAAAGTGGCCCGTCTTTTGTAGTGCATTCAATTTGTACGGCTACTTGACCAATCGATTTTCCAACATCTTCATGTGTTTCCCATAGCCGTTGATCGACTCCGGATGAGTTATTTTACGCCCGATCGCTTATAAAAGCACTACGGTTCGTTGCCAATTGTTGGTTGCTTACAACCAAGCTGCTGCATCATGTCTTCTAAACTTGGCTTCTTCAGTTCTTGGATCGTACCATTACTGCACCGTGAAGCCCTTTGGAGGTTCTTGAAAATTATTCGGGTTGGCATACGACTGAGTTGGATGATTTCTATTGTTTGGAGTGTATGCGGTTCTCCCCGACGGTTCCTTTCGATTTATAGATTGTCGTCCTCCGTCTCAATCTGGCGCTCAATGAGTGAATTGCTTCATATTTCGTCAGTATCTCAAGTCGACCTCTACGCCACCGCCTTAACCATCGCGTCCTCTCCGTCGGCCATTGATAACTATTTGCCGCCATCTCTTCTATGATGCGTGGCCTCCTCTACACGATTTATCAATAAACATCCACCGCCGATGCATCCACTATGCTCGCTTGTATGCCGTGTCACCCACCGTAGAAGCTGCGTGATCTGCGTTCTTTGGAGAATCCGTGTTGTGGGCACTTTCTCAATAGGCCTCGAATCGCTCCCACGACTCGAACAATGACTCATCTCCTAGCCGAGAAGTGGGAGATCTCGGCGATGATTTTACGGGCTTTGGTGGCGGAAAATACTTTGAGAGGAACTTTTCGCAAAGATCCCCAACTGTTTATGCCGTGCGGTCCAAACTCTTGAACCACTCCTTCGCTCGACTCGCAGAGAATCCGAACATGCTCATCCGGATCGTGTCTTGTGGTACCCCATTCTGTTTGATGGTGTCACAAATATCGAGGAATGTCTCAAGATGCGATTCGGTCCTCTGTGACTCTCCCCAAACCGCTCTCCTTGTACCATCTTGATTAGGGCGGCTTTAACCTCGAAGTTGTTTCAGATTGACTTCCGGGCCCCATCCGCCCCCTGGAATTGCTCGGTGGGAGGTCGGTACATATAATTCGTGAGGTCTCTCTCGAGCGGGGACTAGGAGTCCCATATTCGCCATCCGGCAGCTGCGTCTCTGAAATCGGCTAACATGCGTGCAGCTTGCTCGGGAGGAATGCCCCGTTCTATGGATTAGCTGCCATTGCAGCCGTCTCTCTCGCCCCTCTTCTCCTTTGAGAGTTTTCGATCTCGGGATCTAGTAATATTTGTGAGGTCCACGAGATCTCATGACGCATAAACTACCCGAGAAAGAGAGAATCGGCTACGGTAACAATAAATAAATAATATAATATATAACTTGAATTAATGAATCCAAATCGTCAAATTATTCCTATGTAATCTTAACAATCCCGACAGCGGTGCCAAAATTTGATCGCTCTCTTTTCACACAATAAAGGTGTATATATGAAGGTAGATATCGTATCCGGGGATTGTCTGAAAACCGTGAAGCTAGCTCAGCGATAATTCATTATTATTCAAACGAGAAAATGGGTGAAAGGTTTAAGGGCTTGAATTTAATCCAGCGGATGTAATCAAGCAGATAAAAGAAAGCGATAAACACACGGATGGTAAAAGCAGATAAGGAAGTCAACCACAGGGATGCATTAATCCTATCCAGCGTATGTTTATCCTGTTCCTATTAGCGATTTTAATCCGGACAAGATGGAAGATCACATATATCACCAACAACTTCGATTCGACAATTGCGGCGGTGATTACGAGTTTTCCCTATCATTCTAGGTGAAAACAAGTAACTCCAAAAGGATACTAAGAATATGCTTCCACGAATATCTATCTAATCGACTCGAGGCTTAGTATCATGCATTCAAGATCGATTGACAATTAATACAATTATGTAATTAACCGACAACTAGATATGCATCAAAATTGATCATAAATAACCACATATAATAAATGTAATACCGATTATTTAAGCGCTTAATTACGATATTAATTTAGTAAATTAGAATATTATTATAATAATTTGATTATTAAATTATCGAATAACGATTTCGATTATTTTGGAATAATAAATTCTATGTACAATTCACGAATGAATGTGAATTGAAAATCTGAATGTAACGTATTTAATGATATATTCAGCGTCGATTACGTATCGATAATTAAATGCTTGAGATATTTTCTAAGTTTTAAGCTTAGAATTTAATTTCCATTATTATTGAATAATTTAATAAAGTGATTACGACTTTATTACGACCATTTTGAAATAGTCGATATTTAACGTTTTGAGGCGTTTCAACGTTAACGTTTAGAGATGACTTGAGAATCGTCTAACGATCAAGGAATTATGATATTTAAATTCCTATGATTATTTTATGTAATTAGAGTATTATTTAGCATTAAAATAATGCTAGAACATTAAGGATTAATTATTGGACAATGCAATTTTGAAAACTAATTCGAAATTAGGGTTTTCTACATGAAATGATACCAATAATTTTTCCTATGATAAAATTATCATCTAAAACATATATTATGATATATATGTATAATTAGCATGAAAATAAATTATATATCACATGTAGAATGGAAAGGCCGTGAGTTTTGTTTTCAAAGGGAAGTTCCGCCATTTTGAAGTAGTAATGCTATTTTATGAATTAATTGATACAAGTGTGATCTAATTACACAATTATCTAGTAAAAGTCATTGAGGCATGTTGGCAAGTGAAGTAGCGATTTCTTTGACTATAGGAATACTTTGATGATGTATCGAACAATTTGGGATAAGTGTAATATCTTTGTACATGCAGAAACATCAAAAAATCTGAAAATTATTCTTCTCACCTCTACGGTGGCGACAACTTGAATGCATGAAACAAAATAAATTTTGTTTCTCCCAAAATTCCTTTAATAAACTTACAATGTAGTAAATGAATTGTAGAAGATATTTACATGTTACATAATCACTTTGACTAACACTGATTTATTTGTGTCTTGAAATTGTGAGCCGAGAGAGTATCAGTGAGTGGTCTTCAATTTGTTTTATTTTGCCTAAGTATTTATTCTCTTGAAACACTTCACAACATAACACAACTCATCTCTTTCTTTCCTCCTGCATGAGAGCTTTCGAGAAGGAACAATCCTTCTTTTCTCGATTGGTTTGAGCTCTAATCATCTACACCAAATCAATACCGTTAACGAGGTTAGAAATCGAGCGAGCCGATTATACCCTAAGTTTTAATTTTCTAATGGTTAGATTTAATTTTCAAGCGTGTGTTCTTAAGCATGAGTTATCTAGCATGATAGCTTGTTCATTAAATATGTGTAGTATGATTTTGTAAGCATATATCATGTTTAAAATTGATTCAAGCATCTTTGAACTTATGCCATATGTAGAAAATTTTCTTGAAGATCTAAGAATGGATTAATGATTTATAATGTAGTAGGAGCTATAGTGATTTATTGGGGAATTTATAAAAATCTAGCTATAGTTCTCAAATTACGAAAATCGTGAAAAATGCTAGGTTGATGTATGATTTTAATTTGAGAAATGTAATAGCATATTGTTGATCTAGGGTATTAATTAGGTGATATAGAATTTATTAGAATTTTGGACAATTGTACCTATTTTTTCAATAAGGCCGAGACCATAGTGATTGGTTCTATGGTTTAATTTGTGTTATTATGTAATGTTAAGATGTTATATTGTTACACTATAGTATATAAGTATAGTGTAATTTAATTAGAATTATAAAAATGTTTAGTGTGATGTTGGTGAGAACCGAAACCATTGAACATTTATACCTTGGGATAAAAGTTTGATATGTTGGACTTTAGATTATAATTATGTTATAAATTAATGTTGGGGCCTTGTATAAATTTAATTAGGATTTTAGGAATTTATTTGAGAATTTTTAAGAATAAGCGTGACCTATGGTATGGGTATAGGTAGTGTTCGAAATTTTCTATAGTGACATTAATACATATTAATGATCATAATGTAAAATAATACACTATATGAATTTAGAAAATTTTATAACAAGTTTGGAAATTATAGCTCATACTGTAGTATATTGATTTTATTAAGGATTTTAAATCCTTTTTAATCGAAAATAATATATTATATTCAGAAATTAATTTAAACATATTAAAAATTTTAGAAATTATTAAACATAGAATATTATGTTTATATGACGTTATATTAGATAACGTTAAAGCGTAAATAATGCTTAATGCATTAAAAGATTAATATTGAAAGAAAATATTAACAAAATTATCGATTTGCGTGAAAAATCGAAGATTAAAAGCTTTTGAAAAGAAATCGATTGAAAATCGATTTATATTGATTAAAATATGAGTTATTGAAAATTTAATAAGAAAAGTCAAATGGTTGACTTCCGAAATTAACGTGCGGAATCGTTAGTTAAATACGTTAATCGTGAAAAGCGTATTACTTTTATAGGAATATCTCAATTGTGAGAAAAGATTTCATTATTGAAATCACTTTATTGAATAACGTTATTATCGTTAATTGTTTAACCTAAAGGTTAAAATGAGGTATGATATACGTCTCTCTCGATGTCGAGTATTTTATTGAAATCGGCGTTGAAAAGGCGTATTAAAATTCATTAGGACTTGAGTTATTATATTATTTATCAAGTTGAATGAACTTTGAAAATCTCGGAGCTTGACGTACTAAGCGTACATTTTGCGTAAGGTGGGACGTAAAGTTCGACGCATGCGAGGAGAAAACGCGTAGTGAAATTCGAGTTCCAAGTAAAGGTGGGCTTTACTATACTCAAGCGGTAGAATTTTCAAATAATTTATTTATGATGCTTTATTGCAAGCAAATAATTATGAGCCGATTTATTTAATTACCGTCAAAATGTTTATGTTTTATGTATTATCTAATCATGATTGTTGATGCATAATGTTGGGTAACCAGCTTTATGACTGCTTGAATTAGTGATTCTTGGAGTACCCCAGAATGATGGAGGTCGTATCCTGTCTTGAGAGGCACGGATTTTGTGCTGATTATTTTGTATTTGTGTCTTTGAAATGCTCATGGGAGAATGTATATTTATTGAATAATGTAATGCTGGAATATATATTTAGTAAGCACAGTATTTCAAATCAAAACCTCGTGTTATTCTTGTGATGGGCGAGTAATTAACGTGATAAATTATTTTGGCATGAGCCAAGTGCATTATTGTACTCGACCACGCATATTGTTTTAAATGTGCGATTGGAAATGATGGTGATGGAGCGGAGATGTTGAGTAGTCGGGGCCTTTTGGTATTTATTATGTTTGAAAGAAAGAACCATGGGTGCATATCGTCATATATGCATTCACATCTTTCAGCAATTACCGAATATTTTGTATGTTATTGTGACGTTGTATTGCGATTATCGAACCTCTTGTTAAAGACTGTAGCCTTTATATTTGTATATGACTTTTGCTTATGAATAAGGGTGAATTGCTTTTGCCTTGTAAATAAGGTTTGACCATTGAAGTTCGATAAATATCTTTACAAATCTTTTGATTATTTTTATCAATTGTTTTGCATTCAACTTTCGACTCCGATTCTCTCTAATCGTCCTTTGGATTAGGCGGTGGAACAGTGGTATCGAGCATTTGCTCTTTGAACCTAAACTTTCTTTCAAAGTTAAGTCTAGATTGAGTCATTGACTTCAGAAATCATCGACTACGCTCAACACTCCATCACATCCTCGGCCAGGAAAAAGGTAAAATATTTTCTCTCTTTGAAAAGAAAAGTTTGAGATTTATGAATTTGATTTGTGCGATAGAACATTATCGACAAATGATTTTGCCGATAGAACATTACGACAAATGATTTGTGCCGATAGAACATTATCGACAAATGATTTGTGTTGATAGAACATTATCGACAAATGAAATAAAAAGGTTGTAAATAACCATGAATTATTGATCTATTGATTTATTGATGAAATTTTTTTCGCAAGAATGCGTATGTTTAAACGAACTATGTTCGTCATATTGAATATTTATTCATCTTTTCTCAATGTTGATTTTGATTAATGCCTATGTCGTCCGAATGGAACATAGGCGTAATAAGATGCATGATCCCTCTTTGAAAAGAACATAGCGGACAAATGTACAAACTCTTCTCCATTTCTTTCGAGAACAAGAATCGAACTCAAATTGAAAGCTAAGGCTTTCCATCGTTTGAAGTCGACCCGAGTTTACCTCGACTCGGTGACCGGTTGGCGCCTCGGCATTCTTGACCAATTGATTCACCACAGCATCGACACGGGTTTATTTGGTGTCAACCTCGACATCACCGAGTTTGAAGATTGCATCTCGACAATTCATGACACCGTTTTTCCTCGGCAAATCCACTTGATCGACCTCGATTACGCGAGCCCGCTTTGTCGTGTCGACCATTATTTCATGATTCGGCGATTCTTTTCGAGACCAGCTGATCTCAGTCACCTCGTCACCGGCCTCGAGGTCCGCCTCGGCGGCGGCATGCGACCCGATATCGGCATTGCCTACAATCTCTGGACGCGGAAAATTTTCTGCTGCGCGGTATTTTTGTTTGGATCCGTTCTTTTTGTTCGGACTCCGATTTGCGACGGTTTTGCCTCGTACTCTAACAATTTAATTTATTTGTTATGATGGATCGAACCCCTGATTCCTTCTCCAAAATTCACGAGAATCAGTACAGTCCACCGGACAGTTCACCTCGGCAAAGCGAACTGCTTCGTGCAGTGATTTTATTTTGGTCCGTTCTCCTTCGTTTGGACTCCGATGCATCGGTTTTATCCTCGTACTCCTAACGAACTGTAATATATTTCTTATGAAGGAAAGATCCCTGTTTCTTTCTCCAGAAATCACAAGAGCCAGTAGAAGCTAGCTCTAATTTTATAGAACTAGAATTTAGTTATATGATAAGATTTTGTTTATCTTTGCTAGGCGGTATGTTCTTAGTATGGTAGGAAAGCTCAGCGTGTGTTGTATATGAGAACAATTCATTATAACATATATACATTTTATCGAGGTGTTTGGATTGTTTATACTTTATAGACTGTCGGTTTATTCTTTTGCTAGCGAGCGTTAAGTTTATTTTATCTATGCATCGATTATCCTTATTTGGTTGTCTTATGCTCGTTTATGCGTGACGAGATGGCGAGACTCGACACACCACTAGGCGTAGACTTGGACGAGTGCCACCCTGCGAGATCATTCATAGGTACCCGATGTCGGATGTCTTGGGAGATGATCTCGGAGAGTTCATCGTACCTGCCCGTCATTGGAGGGCGCCTGAGCATGGGTGGCAGAACTTGATGGCGTGGCGTCTTCCGATGCGACTACTGATTTGGGGAAGACTATGCACGGAAATATCGGAGATTACTCTCGATATGGTGGTGACTACGACGATAGCAGATCTCAAAGAGTTTGTGAGCCATCGACCTCGTCTTTTGTTCTGGGTAGCCAGAGGATCGTCTGCCCTCAGGAATATCGTGGCGTGACTCACTGCGGAGTGGCTCTGCGAGTTCCTCAGTGGTTGATCCGTGATTCGAGAGATTTGGAAGCGAGGACCGACACTCATGTGACCGAGCATCTCGCACGGAGCATTGGGGATGCGGTGTTTCCCATCGATTGGATATCATCGCCCGCTTCCTATCTTGCCACCTATGACAGGTAGCGCCGCTCGGTGGCCCTGAAACAGGCCGGCGGATGAGGTCTCGATGATCGTGATGACTTGATCCGATCCGCGACATTCTATGGTTGGGATGACGGGCGGGACCGTCAATGCGCCGCCGTGAGGGCGACTCGGACGATGATTGAGATGACGACTCGATGCGATTAGACGGCGAGGAGGATCAGAGGATCGATATGATGATGGTGATATCATTGACTGTTTAGCTAGGTTTTAGTCATATGTATATAGTCGGTATGTGTGTGGGTTGCTTTTGTGTTTTGAAAAGGAAGTGAACTTTGTATTTTGTATTATCTTGTAATCCGTATGTTGTTCGATGCGGGTTAAGCTTTTGAGATGCCATCTATTGTACATTATCTCTTTTTATCAACTTTTGTACAAAATAGTCCTCTTTGAGGCACAAATTTTCGATGTATATATATATGATAACCGAAGTGGGCTTTCGGAAATGATATTGTGATGAATAGCTTGGTTTAAAATTGCCTTACAAAAATTGTATGATGATATTATATATGTTAATTGTGAAAATGATTTTCAATATTTATTGTATGTTTAAACAACGAGAATGCAGAGGCGGGATCTGCACAAAGAGGTAGGGGAAGGGAAGAGGTAGAGGTAGAGCGGAGGAAGAATACGCATGCAGGCAATGAATATACCGACCACTACCCCTCACGATCGTGGGATCGGGAATTATTCTTAGGCGAGACACCGTCCTTTGATGGAAAGGAAGCCGGATGATGCCGAGCAATGGATCGAGGGCTATGGAAAGGATATTTGATTTTCTTATTGCAGCTAGCAGGCAACTATCTGTATTACCTTTTGACGAGGACTGCCGACTTTTGGTGGGAAGCCGAAGAAGATTTTATAGCGAGGTCACATGAATGAATTCACACAGGAAGAGTTTAAAGGGCGTATGAAAGTATGTTCGAAGAGTTATCGGAAGAAAGGAACATGAGTTTATAATAAAGCAGGAGAAAATGTCCGTACAGATTATGATCGCATCTTCGCGATATGTCGATATGCCCACGATCGGTGAATCACGGATATGAAGATGGCAGAAAAATTTCGGATTGAGATCGAGATAAGAATGTCTCTGACCGTGGAGATCGACTTACAGAAACTCTCGGACGAGCTTTGGACATAGGCGACTATGCGGAAGAGAAGTCGTCGAACGAACATCGAACACGAGGGCAAAGGAAAAGAAAATGGAAGAAGTGCAGGAATAACAACCAGGAAGTTTTGAAAACACTAATAACAAGCTGGCCGTGGCGAACCAACGATACGCAGGGCAGGGATGGAAGAAACCGTCTTTAACCTGGACATGAGGACCACGGATCGAGCGAAACAACTCCTTGCCCAAAATGAAATTTCACAAAGGTTTGTCATTTGGTAAATTGTTTCAAGTGTGGCATGAAGGGCCATTACATAAGCAGTTGCCGGAGTGCGCGAGGGGCGATGGGAAGGCATGTCCGACAGCCAACCCCAAGGCGATTCTTTTAAGCTACCCGGCAACAACAACGAACCACCACAGGCGTAATCGCAGCGCGCGCGGCAACAACCACAGCGAATCAACAAAAGCGGCAGCCCGTCGCCTCGGCCGGCTCGAGCGAGCATATGCTGCAGGGAGGAGAATGAACAAAACAGGGAAACAGCGGGTATAGAACACTTCTCAACGTCACATTTAATTTTGTTCGATCGGGACATCACATTCCTTTGTAGCAAGAACATGTGTAGATCTATTGGAACTTAGATCGAGAAAGCAAACCGAGGATATGAACATCTTTCTGTAGGAGGGATTATGGTATTACTCATTTGCTCAAACCAGAGTTGAACATAGGATCACTAAGGTTCTAACGAATAACTTAAACATAATACCCTGGGTGATGTAGATATAATTTTGGGAATGGATTGGTTGGCTGAAAATCATGCTACAATCTGTGTAAAGAAAGGAAAATTTCATTCCATTTTCACGGAAAAGCTCTAGCTTTTACGGAATCACATGGGAAGGAAGATTCCGATAATATCGGCATTGAAGGCCGGTATGATAAACAAGAAAGGATGCCATGCATTCCTTGTTTATTTGAGCGGAGAAGATCGAACAACGATAAAGTTGAAAGAGATGTAGAGATTGTCGAGAATTTTGAGATGTTTTCACGAAAATCTACGAGGATTGCCTCACGATGAACAGCTGAGTTTACCATTGACTTGGAACCGGATCGGCTCGATGTCAAAGAACCCAATGTCGAATAGCTCGAAAAGAGCTGAAGGTTGAAAATTCAAATCAAGAGCATTAGACTAGGTTTTATCGGACTAGTGTTTCGCCTTAGAGAACAGGTGTTGTTTGTGAAGAAAAGGATGGTTCCTTGAGGATGTGTATAGATTACCGGCTGAACAAAATGGCGGCTCAAAACAAGTATCCACTTCCAGGATAGATGACTTTGATCAGCTAAGAGGAGCTAGCGTGTTCTCAAAATCGACCTCAGTCAGGCTATCCCAACTTAAGTGCGACACGAAGATGTATCAGGCTGCTTTCGAGCGAGATCGGCCACTATAATTTATAGTTGTGCCATTCAGTTGACCATCTTGGCGGTATTCATGGATCTCATTAATAGGGTGTTCCACGTTTTAGACAAATTTGTCTTAGTCTTCATAGGCGATATTCTATTAGAAGAATGAAGAAGAACCTGAGGAACCTCGAATCGATCTTGCAATCTTTGAGAAGTGACGACTTTTGCTAAATTTAGCAAATGTGAATTTTAATTTGAAGGAAGTAATGTTCCTTGGACACGTTGTGTCGTAGAAGGATTAAAGTTGATCGGCCAAAGTAGAAGCGATCCGAATGGAAATCGTAGAGGACACAAAATGAAATTAAGTTTCTTGGGATTGGAGTTACTACTCGGAGTTTATCGGGATTCTCGAAGATAGCAAGACCGATAACAACTACTCGAAAGAATTAAATTCACATGGATGAGTGTGGTGAATTTCCAAGCGCTCGAGAAAGTTAACTCGCCCATGTCTTAGTAGTTCGAGCGATAAAGAATACGTGGTCTATCTGAATGCTTCCAAAAATGGATTAGGTATGTGTTAAAAGTGATAGCTTATGCATCTCGACAGTGAGACATGAATTATCCGACCAACGTGATGCGGAACTAGCGGCGATGGTGCGTGCTTTAAAGATATGGGATACTAGTCTTCTATGGAGTAAGTGTGAATTTCTAATAAAGTTTGAAATATTTCTTCATGAAGATCTAAACACTGGACAAAGAAGATGGCTCGAATTGGTAAAAACTACTATTTATAAATTATAAAAGCGTTAATTAGTCGTAAAGTCGAAAACAAATTGGGATGTCTCTTCGCAAAATGAAGAAAAACTCATTGAAGAGTTTGAAAGAATGAATATTGAATTGGTTGAACAACGAGGCGATCATAGTTGTATTGCTACACTGTTAACGTCGACTTAAGGAAAAGAATCCTTGAAGGACAAGGATGGAGGAAAAGTTAGAAAAAGCGAAGCGAGAGTAGACGGAAGGATTGAAAATTTTCAAAAACCGAGATAATGCTTTATTGTTTGAAGGAAGGTTGTGTATCGGACAACAACAATCTTGAATGAAATCATGAGTGGCTCTCTGACCATCAGGCGGTACTAAAATGTGCAGATTTAAAGAAAAAAGTTACGGTGGGAAGGTATGAAAAGAGACATAGCCTCTTTTGAAGCGGTGTCTTGCTTGTCGACAAGTAAGCATTACACCAACGTCCTTACGGAAAGCTACGGCTTTGGCAATACCAGAGTGGAAATGGGAAGATATAGCTATGGACTTTGTTACGGGTTTACAAAGTCTAAAAGAGAACAACTTTGCTATATGGGTAGTAGTGGACGAGACTGCAAATGTGCACATTTTACGCCAATTCGGATTACCCGCAGTGCGATAAGCTAGCGGTATGCGTAAAGGAAATTGTCTTGGCACGTAGATGCAGAAAACTATCACGTCGGATAGAGATTGAAAATTTACATCGAGATCTGGACTAGCTTGCAAGGAATTGGTAGCAGTTAAATTTTACCATGACTTTTCACCCTCAAGCCAGATGGACAATCGGAAGAAGTACGATCAAACTTTCGAAGACATGTTGAGAGCTGTAGTTTTGGATCAGATATGCAAATAGGAAGAGGTTTTACCTCTCGTGGTGCTACAACAATAGCTATCAGCGACGATCGATATGGCCCGTGTGAGCCTTATATGGAAGAAAATGCCGATCACGCTTTCTTGGGATGAAGTGGGTGAAAGAAGAATCTAGGAGCTGTGGCCTGTGAAATGATTGAGATCGTGCATGAATTAGGCGAAGAATAAAGGAAGCTCAAGATGAGGCCAAGTCTTACGTCTGTGAAGATGGTTGCATTTAGAGGATGAGACAAAGTCTTTTAAGGTCTCGTCGAAGCGGATAATAAGGTTTGGAGTAAGGGGAAAGTTAAGACCCGTTTTTATTGGACCTTATGAAATCCTTGAAAGAATAAACCGATCGCTTATGGAGGTTGGCTCTTGTGAAATGAGAGCGTGACGTACTGTGTTTTCATGTATCCTGACTCGAGAGAATATGTGTACGACCGAGCATGTGATCCATCGAGGCGGCGTGATCCTCAATCCGGATATGAGCTATAATGAAGAACCTAGGCTATTCTGACCCACAATTTAGAAAAGAAATCGATCATTAGTCGAAGTCTTTGTGGAAGCATCATGGACAGAGGAAGCCACGTGGGGCTTGAGGGCCTGATGAAGAAAAATACCGATCTTTTGAGGGTATGTAAATTTGGGAGAAATTTAACAGGGGTGGAATGTAATACCAGATTATTTAACGCGCTAATTACATATTAATTTAGTAATTAGAATATTATTATAATAATTTGATTATTAAATTATCGAATAACGATTTCGATTATTTGGAATAATAAATTCCTATGTACAATTCACAATGAATGTGAATTGAATCTGAATGTAAGCGATTTGCAACAAGATATATTCAACGCTCGACTTACGATGCGATAATTAAATGTCTGAGATATTTTCTAAGTTTTTAAGCTTAGAATTTAATTTCCATTATTACAGATAATTTAATAAAGTGATTACAGCTTTATTACGACCATTTTGAAATGAAGTCGATATTTAACGTTTTGAGAGCTTCAACGTTAACGCTTAGAGATGACTTGAGAATCAAGTTCTAACGATCAAGGAATTATGATATATTAAATTCCTATGATTATTTTATGTAATTAGAGTATTTTAGCATTAAAATAATGCTAGAACATTAAGGATTAATTATTGGACAATGTTATTTTAGAAACACCTAATTCGAAATTAGGGTTTTCCACTGAAATGATACCAATAATTTTTCTATGATAAAATTTATCATCTAAAACATATATTATGATATATATGTATAATTAGCATGAAAATAAATTATATATCACATGTAGAATGAAAGGTCGTGAGTTTGTTTTCAAAGGAAGTATCACCATTTTTAGAGTAATGTCTATTTTATGAATTAATTGATACAAGTGTGATCTAATTACACAATTATCTAGTAAAAGTCGAATTGAGGCATGTTGGCAGGTGAGTGCCAGTTCTTCGACTATAGGAATACTTTGAGAGTATCAAACAATTGGGATAGAGTGTAATCTTTGTACATGCACGAGAAACATCAAAAATCTGAAAATTATTCTTCCCCCTACAAGGGGTATTATAAACGAAGCAGATGAAACAAATATTTGTTTCCACCACAAATCAACTTAATAAAGCTTCATGTAGTAAATGAATTGTAGAAGATATTTCACGTGTATACATAATCACTTTGACTAACACTTGATTTATTTGTGTCTTGAAATTGCATGAGGAGAGAGTATCAAGTAAGTGGTCTTCAATTTGTTTTATTTTGCTAAGTATTTATTCTCTTCAAAACTTCACAACATAACACAACCTCATCTCTTTCTTTCCTCTCAGAGCTTTCAAGAAAACCAAACCTATTCTTACTTGCTTTCGTCTCAGATTGGTTTCGAGCTTAATCATCACACAAATCAATACATTAACGAGGTTAGAAATCGAGACGAGACTTCGATTATACCCTAAGTTTTTAATTTTCTAATGGTTAGATTTAATTCAAGCGATGTTTCTAAGCACGAGTTATGCTAGCATGATAACTTGTTCATTAAATATGTGTAGTAGATTTTAATGATTATATATCATGTTTAAAATTCGATTCAAGCATGCTATGAACTTATGCCATATGTAGCAAAATTTTCTAAGATCTAGAATGGATTAATGATTTATAATGTAGTAGGAGCCTATAGTGATTTATTGGGGAATTTATAAAAATCCTAAGCTATAGTTCTCAAATTACGAAAATGCATGAAAAATGCTAGGTTGATGTATGATTTTAATTTGAGAAATGTAATAGCATATTGTTGATCTAGGGTATTAATTAGGTGATATAGGAATTTATTAGAATTTTGACATATTTACTATTTTTTTTCAATAAGGCCGAGACCCAGTGATTGGTTCTACTGGTTTTAATTTGTGTTATTATGTAATGTTAAGATGTTATATTTACACTATAGTATATAAGTATAGTGTAATTTAATTAGAATTTATAAAATGTTTAGGTGATGTATGAGTGAAGCAGAAACCATGAACATTATACCTTGATAAAAGTTTGATATGTTGGACTTTAGATTATAATTATGTTATAAATTAATGTTGGGGCCTAGTATATTTAATTAGGATTTTAGAATTTATTTGAAATTTTTAAGAATAAGCCGTGACCTATGGTATGGTATAGTGTTCAATTTCATAGTGACATTAATACATATTAATGATCATATGTAAAATAATACACTATATGAATTTAGAGAAATTTTATAACAAGTTTGGAAATTATAGCTCATGACGTGAGCTATATTGATTTTATTAAGGATTTTAAACCTTTTAATCAGAAAATAATATATTATATATAGAAATTAATTTAAACATATTAAAAATTTTCGAGAATTATAAACATAGAATATTATGTTTCACGAACGAAGCGTTATATTAGAATAACGCTAAAAGCTAAATAATGCTTAATCATTAAAAGATTAATATTGAAAGAAAATATTAACAAAATTATCGACTGCGGAAAAATCGAAGATAAAGCTTTTTGAAAGAAATCGATTGAAAATGATTTATATTGATAAAATAGAGTTATTGAAAATTTAATAAGAAAAGTCAAAATGGTTGACTTTCAAATTAACGCCGGAATCACGCTTGTTAAATACGTTAATGCGTGAAAAGCGTGTTACTTTTATAGGAATATCTCGATGTGAGAAAAGATTTCATTATTGAAATCACTTTATCTAATAACGTTATTATTCGCTTAATTGTTTAACCTGAGGTTAAAATGAGGCTGTGAATCATATTACGCCTCTCGATGTCGAGAATTATTTTATTGAAATAGCAGCGTTGAAAAGGCGTATTAAAATTCGATTGACTTGGTTATTATATTATTTATCAAAGTCTGAATGAACTTTGAAAATCTCGAAGCGCTGGCCACGTAAACGTACATTTTTGGCGTAAAGCTGGGACGTAAAGTTCCGCACAACGGAGAACACGCATAGTGAATTGAAGTCGAAGTAAGGTGCGGCTTTACTATACTCAGGAACAGAATTTTACCAAATAATTTATTTATGATGCTATTATTAAAGACAAATAATTATGACGATTTGTTAATTACCCGTCCCAAAATGTTTATGTTTTACATGTATACTAATCCATGATTGTTGATGCATAGTCGGGTTAGCCCACTTTACGATGTATGAATTCTTACTTCATGAAGACCCAAGAATATGGAATCAGATCCCCGTCTTGAGGAGCACAGGATTTGTGCGATTATTTATGGATCGTGGTGTCGAAAGGTGCTTCGAGTCACGGCTCGTGAGAGAGCTCTCTCCAATGACAGGATTGTTTAATGATTGATTGTGCGTGGGTGATCATACATACTGGGAAAATGCTCTGACAGCGATATTTATGAAAATGACAGAAAATATTTAGTAAGCACTAGTATTTCAAATCAAAACCGTCGTGTTCCTGTGACTGAGGCGAGATAATTCAACCGTGATAAATTATTTGTAGGCATGAGCCATCGAAAGTCGTTATTGTACTCACCCGATATTTGTTTTAAAGTTCGAAATGGATGATGGTAGGAGCGGAGAGTTGAGTAGTCGTGGGCCTTTGGTATTTATTATGTTTGAAAGAAGAACCTAATGGTGCATATCGTCATATATGCATTCACATGCTTTCCGCATATTCCGAATATTTTGTATGTAATTGTGATTGTCCATGCAATTATCGAACCATCGTTAGTTAAAACTCAGTGCCTTTATATTGTATATATTTTCGCTCTTATGAATAAGTGAATTGCTTTTGCCTTGTAAATAAGGTTTACCATGAAGTTTGATAAATATCTTTCTCAAATCTTTGATTATTTTTATCAATTGTTTTGCATTCAGACTCGAAGCTCGCATTCTTCTAATCATCCTCTTGGATTAGAAGCGGTCTGACAGAGTGGTATCGAGCATTTGCTCTTGAACCCTAAACTTTCTTTCAAAGTTAAGTCTAGATCGAGTCACTTAGACTTCTAGAAATCATCTCACCACGCCAATCATCTCCATCAGCATCCATCAGGCAGGAAAAGGTAAAATATTTTCTCAGTCTTTGAAAAGAAAGTTTGAGATTTATGAATTTGACTTGGCCGAGGAATCATTATTTCGACAAATGATTTTTGCCGATAGAACATTATCGCATAAATATTTGTCTAGATAGAACATTATCGACAAATGATTTGTGTTGATAGAACATTATCAAAGACAAAAAAATAAAAAGGTTGTAAATAACCCTATGAATTATGATCATTGATTTATTGATGAATATTTTTTTCGCAAAGAAATGCGATGTTTAAAACAACTATGTTGCCATATTGAATATTTATTCATCTTTTCTCAATGTTGATTTTGATTAACGCCTATGTCGTCCGAATGGAACATAGAGCGTAATAAGATGCATGATCCTCTTTGAAAGAACATGAGCGGACAAATGTACAAACTCTTCTCCATTTCTTTCGAGAACAAGTAATCGAACTCAATTGAAAGGCTAAGGTTCCACCTCGTCTTAAGTCCCGTAGTTTACCCACTCGGCCGACCAGTTGGCCCGATTGCGTGCTTGAATTGATTCACCCCGGCATCGACACGGTGAGTTTATTTGGTTCAACCTCGACATCAGCTTCGAGTTTGAAGATTGCATCTCGACACCACATCATGCCGTATTTTCGCCCGGCAAATCCACTGAATCGACTCGATTACGCCGAGCCCGCTTTGTCGAATGCGACCATTATTTCATAGATCGCGCATTCTTTTCGACAGACCAGCTGACTCGTCACCGTCGTACCTGGCCTCGGCAGTCCGCCGCAACGGCATGACCTGACTCCGATATCGGCATTGTACAATCTCGAACGCGCGAAAATTTTCTCTCGCTTAGTATTTTTTGTTTGGATCCGTTCTTTTGTTCGGACTCGATTTGCGAACGGTTTTGCTCGTACTCTAATGCAATTTAATTTATTTGTTATGATGGATCGAACCCTAGATTCCTTCTCCAAAATTCACGAGAATCAGTACAGTCCACCGGACAGTTCACTCGCAAAGGCGAACTGCTTCGTGCAGTGATTTTATTTTGTCTGTCTTCCTTCGCTTGACCTCGAATTCGCGCGTTTTATCCCACGTACTCCTAACGAACTGTAATATATTTCTTATGAAGGAAAGATCCCTGTTTCTTTTCTCCAGAAATCACAAGAGCCAGTAGAAGCTAGCTCTAATTTTATAGAACTAGAATTTAGTTATATGGATAAGATTTTGTTTATCTTGCTAGCAATATGTTCTGTAGTATGGTAGAGCTACAACGTGTTGTATATGAGAACAATTTACCGATAACATATATCCCATTTATCGAGTGTTTGGATTGTTTATCTACGCTTTATGACACTGTCGCTTTCATTCTTTGCTTAGCGAGACCGTAAGTTTATTTTTATCTATGCATCGATTATCCTTATTTAGTTGTCTTATGCTCGTTGTCGCGGCGATGGCGCCAACTTGACACACCACTAGACGTAGACTGACCAAACCCGGCAGAGATCATTCACAAATCGCATGAGACGGATGTGCTGGGAGAGATCTCGGAGAGTTCTCTCATGCACTACCTTCAGATCAGTTGGAGGCGCGAGCAATGAGAGCGACGAGACTCGATGGCGTGGAAGGCTCACGCGGCACCGATGTGCCGAAGACTATGCACGGGAAATATCGGAGATTACTCACCGATATGTGGATAGCTACCGACGAGAGAATCTCCAAAGATTTGCTGAGCCATCGACCACGCCTTCAGTATCTGGGTAGCCCAGGAGGTCGCATCCTCCGAGGGAATATACGCGTGGCGTGACGAGTCACCGGGTGGCTACTTGGAGGTTCCTAGTGGTTGATCCCGTTCGATAGATGGAGAAAGCAGGCGGCCGGCTCTCTGTGACGAGGCATTCTCGCGCAGAGCATTGGGGATGCCGGTGTTCCATCGATTGGATATCCCATACGCCACCACTTCCTATCTTGCCACCTATGGCAAGTGCACCTGCCCGTCTGCACGTGCACGGCCGGGATGGGTCCGATGATCGTGATGACTTCAAGTCCGATCCAGCGACATTCCTATGTTGGGGGAGAGGAGCAGACTGGCACCGTCGACGCCGCGTGAGGAGCAGATTTCGGACGATATCTGATGTAGCGACCGATACGATTTCAGATTTGAACGCGAGGCGATCGAGGAGGATCAGATATGATGATGTGATACATCCGTCACATTGACTTTTAGCTAGGTTTTAGTCCTATTATAAGTCCAAGGTGTGTGTAGGTTGCTTTGTGTTTTGAAAAGGAAGTGAACTTTGTATTTTGTATTATCTTGTAATCCCGTATGTTGTTCGATGCGTTAAGCTTTTGAGATGCCATCTTGTACATTATCTCTTTGTATCAACTTTGTACAAAATAGTCCCTTGAGGCACAAATTTTCTGATGTATATATATATAACTAACGAGCGGGCTTTACGAGCGTAAAATGATATTGTGATGAATAGCTTGGTTTAAACATTGCTTTACAAAAGATTGTATGATGATATTATATATGTTAATCTGGAAAATGATTTTCAATATTTATTGTATGTTTAAACAATGGAACTGCCGCCAAGCGGGATCCTGCACAAGAGAGGAAGGGAAGAGGTAGGAGGAGGCGGAAGAACTACTATGTCCAAACGAATATGACCCAACCACTACACCTCCACCCATGATCGTAGGGATCGAGGAATTATTTCAGGCGACGACCATCCTTTGATGTGAAAGGAAGCCGGATGACGCCGAGCAATGGATCTGAGGCATGGAAAGGATATTTGATTTTCTGTTTGTGCTGCACGAGCAAACAGATATCTGTATCCTACCTTTCAACCGTGACGGACTCGCGACTTTTGGAAGCTAGAATTAAAGATTTTTAGCGAGGATCACATGAACTGAATTCACACGGGAAGAGTTTAGGGGATGCAGATGAGAAGTATGTTCAGAAGAGTTATCCAAGAGAAAGGACATGTTTTATAATCGAAACAGAGAAAATGTCCGTAACAGATTATGATCGCGATCTTCGCGATATGTCGTAGATATCACTGATCGTGAATACGGATATAAGAGGCGAAAAATTCGAAAGTCCGATTGAGATCGAGATAAGAATGTCTCAGCCGCTCATGGAGATCGACCTTACCGAAACTCTTGACGAGCTTTGGACATGAGGCAGCTATGCTGAAGAGAAGTCACCAGCATACGTCACATCGAACACGGGGAGCAGCAAAGAAAATGGGAAGAATTAGAATAACAACTCGATGAAGTTTGAAAACACTAATAACAAGCGGTAGTGGGAACCAGATCTGCGAGGGGATGGAAGAAAATCTTTAACCCTCGACTGAGGACCACGAGGATCGCAAAACAACCCTGCCCAAAATGACGAGAAATTTCACAAAGGAGTTTGTCATTGGTAGAATTGTTTCAAGTGTGGACATGGGGCCATTACGAGAACGTCCGAAGGCACGGACATTTGGGTAAGGCGTAATCGCGCTACGCACATACCCTAAGAGCGATTCCGATGTTACCCCATACAAACAACAACGATAACCACCACAGCGCGATAATAAGCGCCGCAATAGAACCTACACAGAATCAATAAAGAAAGAGTCTGGCCCACGGCTCGGACAACTCGAGCATATGCTGCACGGAGCGAATAACAAAACCAGACTCGGTATAGGAACACTCTCACGTACTGCTATATTTTGTTCGATCGAGATCGCATTCCTTTGTAGCAAGAACATGTGTAGATCTATTCGAACTTAGATCCGAGAAAGAACGGATATGAACATCTCTACCCCATAGTGGGATTAGGATCATTACTCACATTTGCTCAGAACCTAGAGTGAACATAGATCACTTAGTTTAATCGGGAATAACTTAAACATAATACCATGGTGATGTAGATATAATTTTGGGAATGGATTGGTTGGCTGGAAAATCATACTACAATCACTGTAAAGAAAGGAAAATTTCATTCCATTTCTCGAAAGAAGCTTAAGACTTTTACGAATCAATGGGAAGGAGATTCAATAATATCGCGATTCAAGGCTAAGCATGATAAACAAGAAAGGATGCCATGCATTCCTTGTTTATTTGAAGCGGAAAGACGAACAACTGATAAAGTTGAAGATGTAGAGATTGTCGAAATTTCGTGATGTTTTCTGAAAATCTACAGGATCTGCCTCCGCATGAACAACCTGAGTTTACCATTGACTTGGAACCCGGATCGCTCCCGGTGTCAAGACACTCGATCATGGCCGAAAGACTGGAAGAGTTGAAAATTCAAACTCAGAGCGATTAGACCTAGGTTTTATCCACCTGGTGTTACGTAGACGTGTCGTGTTTGTGAAGAAAATAAGGATGTTCATGAGTGTGATAGACACTAGAACCGAACAAAATGCGCCAAAAACAAGTATCCACTTCAGGATAGACTGACTTGTTTGATCACCGATAGAAGAAGCTTAGCTGTTCTTCAAAATCGACCCTCAAGTCGAGTATCACCAACTTAAAGCGCGACAAGATGTATAATCGCTTCCGAACAGATCGGAACCCTATGAATTTATAGTTGTGCCATTCGGATTGACCAATGCGCGCGGTATTCAGATCTCATTATAGGGTGTTCCACCCATTTTAGAACAAATTTGTCTTAGTCTTCAAGGCATATTCTTATCTATTCAAGAATGAAGAATACGCTTGACACCGATGCAGATCGCATCTATGAAAGGCATTTTTGCTAAATTTAGAAATGTGAATTTGCTGAAGCGGAAATGTTCTGACACTTGTGTCGACGAAGGATTAAAGTTGATCCGGCCAAAAGAAGCGTCCAAAATGAAATCCGATGGACACAAAATGAAATGAAGTTTCTGGGATGGCGGTGTTACTATCGGAGATTTATCGAAGGATTCTCAAGATAGACGGCAAACATGACTACTCGAGTAAAAGGAATTAAATTCACATGGACCGAATGAGGAGGCTAATTCACGCTCGAGGAAAAGTTAACTCTGCCTCGTGTCTATAGGGTTCCCAAGCGATAAAGAATCGCGGTCTATACTGATGCTCCAAAATGGATTAGGATGTGTGTAATGCAAAATGGAAAAGTATAGCTTATGCATCTCGACAATTGAGACCGATGAATCGAATTATCCAACCCATGATACGGAACTAGCAGTAGGCGACTTTAAAGATAGGATACATCTCTCACGAGGTAAGATGTGAAATCTTTACCATCACAAAGTTTGAAATAATTTTCTAGAGAATCTAAACATGAGACAAAGAAGATGGCTTCAATTGGTAAAAAAGACTACGTCGTGGTATAAACTATCACCGGTAAGCAAAGAGCGTTGTAATGATGTCGAGTCTAAGAGTCAAAACAACATTGGTCTCTTCACAATGAAGAAAAACTCAGTGAAGAGTTTGAAAGAATGAATATTGAATTGGTCGAACAACCAGACGGCATCACAGTTGATCTACACTCCTTAGCGCGACTTAAGGAAAAGAATCTTGATGACAAGGATGGAGAAAGTTAGAAGCAAGAGCAGAGGTAAGGACGGAAGGATTGAATTTTTCATAGAACGACCGATAATGCTTATTGTTCTAACAAGGTTGTGTATCCTGACAACAACAATCTTTGAATGAAATCATGAGCGAAGCTCACGTCCTTATATTGACCCATCCAAAGGACTAAAATGTACAAGATTTAAAGAAAAAGTTCACTGGGGGAAATAAAAGGACATACTTTTTCGTAGTTGTCATTCTGTCACAGTAGCATTACACCAAGCTCACTACGGAAAGCTACAGGCCTTTGGCAATACAGTGGAAATGGGAAGATATAGGCTATGGACTTTGTTGCGGGTTTACCAAAGTCTAAAGAGGAAACTTCTGCTATATGGGTAGTAGTGCAGATCAGCCAAATGTGCACATTTTCCGCCATTGACATCCACCGGTCGACAGTATAAGCTAGCCAGACGCAGGAAAGGTTGGCTACTGCATGGTACCGTAAACTATCATCGTCGATGAGATTCAAATTGCATCAGATTACGGACTACGTCAAAAGGAATCGGCAGAGTTATTTTAGCACCTACTTTTCACCACTCACCAATGGACATCGGAAGACGTATCCAAACACTCGAAGACATGTCTGAGAAGCGTAGTTTTCGGATCAGAGTGCAAAAATGAGGAAGAGGGTTTTACCTCCATGATTTGACTTACAACAATAGCTATCAAGCTGCGATCGATATGGCCCGTATGGCCTTATATGAAGTTAAAATGCGATCACGCTTCTGGAGAAGTGGGAAGAAGAATCAGGGCTGACGTATGTTAAATGATTGAGATCGACGTCGAATTAGGGCAAAAGAATAAAGGAAGCTCAAGATGAGGTCGAAGTCTTCTGTTGATACTGCGAAGATCGAGTCCATTTAGAGGACTGGAGACAAAGTCTTTTTAAGGTCTCTCCATCAGAACGGATAATAAGTTTAGTAAGGGAAGTTAAGACCCCGCTTTATCTGACCTTATGAAATCTTAAGATAGGTACATCGCACTATAGTCGGCTCTTCCCCAGATCTGGAGAACGCTACAATGTTTTTCATGTATCACAACTCGAGAATATGTAGCGACCGAAGCATGCGATCCTCAGAGCGCGTGATCCTCATCCGGATATGAGCTATAATGAAGAACCTACGGCTATTCGACCATAGGTTCGAATTTGAGAAACAAAATCGATTCCATAGTCAAAGTGCATTTGGAGCATCATGGATCGTTAAGGAAGCCACGCTGGGAGCTTGAGGCGCAATGAAGAAAAATACCCGATCTTTTTTAGGGTATGTAAATTTGGGACGAATTTCTTTAGAGTGGAATGTAATACCGGATTATTTAAACCTAATTACTTGATATTAATTTCAGAAATTAGAATATTATATATAATTTGATTATTAAATTATCGAATAACATTTCGATTATTTTGGAATAATAAATTCATGATATGCACCATTTCAGAATGAATGTGAATTGAAATACGAATGTGAACGTATTTCACAGGATATTTCAACGCTCGACTACGTATCGATAATTAAATGCTTGAGATATTTTCTAAGTTTTTAAGCTTGAGAATTTAATCCATTATTATTAATAATTTAATAAAGTGATTACTGCTTTATTACGCCATTCGAAATGAGTCGATATTTAACGTTGAGACGCTTTGGCGTACGCTAGAGATGACTTGAATCGAGTCTAGCGATCAAGGAATTATGATATTTAAATCCTATGATTATTTTATGTAATTAAGTATTATTTAGCATTAAAATAATGCTAGAACATTAAGATTAATTATTGGACAACGCATTAATTTTCTGAAAACCCAATTAAAATTGGGTTTTCCTTCGAAATGATACGATAATTTTTCCTATGATAAAATTTATCATCTAAAACATATATTATGATATATGTATAATTAGCATGAAAATAAATTATATATCACATGTAGAATGGAAGTGTCCGTGAGTTTGTTTTCAGGCCAAGTTCAGCCATTTTTGAAAGTAGTAATGCTATTTATGAATTAATTGATACAAGTGTGATCTAATTACACAATTATCTAGTAAAAGTCAATTGAGGCATGTTGGGAAGAGATTTCTTTGACTATAGGAATATTTATGACGTATCAAAAATTGGGATAGAGTGTAATATCTTTGTACATGCTAGAAACATCAAAAAATCTGAAAATTATTCTTCTCCTACGACTTAGGCGCTATAATTGAATGCATGAACAAAATAATTTTGTTTCATCCCAAAATTCCTTTAATAAAGCTTACAATGTAGTAAATGAATCAGTATGAAGATATTTCATGTATTACATAATCACTTGACTAACAACGATTTATTATGTGTCTTGAAATTGCTGAGAGCTTGAGTATCAAGTGAGTGGTCTTCAATTTGTTTTATTTTGCTAAGATTTATTCTCTGAAACCTTCACACATAACAATATTCATCTCTCTCTTTCCTTCCGCCTAGAGCTTTCAAAGCGAAGCAAACTATTCTTTTCTTTAAGTCCAATTAGTTCTGAGCCTAATCATCCCTACACCAAATCAATACAGATTAACCGAGGTTAGAAATCGAAGCTAGCCATTATACCCTAAGTTTTAATTTTCTAATGGTTAGATTTAATCAAGCGATGTTGTTAAGCTATGAGTTATGCTAGATGATAGCTTGTTCATTAAATATGTGTAGTATGATTTTATGTGTTAAGATATACATGTTTAAAATTGATTCAAGCATGCTATGAACTTATGACCATATGTCGAAATTTTCTGAAGATCTAAGAATGGATTAATGATTTATAATGTAGTAAGTGAGCTATAGTGATTTATGGGAATTTATAAAATCTAAGCTATAGTTCTCAAATTACCAGAAATCGTGAAAAATGCTAGGTTGATGTATGATTTTAATTTAAAATGTAATAGCATATTGTTGATCTAGGTATTAATTAGGTGATATAGGAATTTATTAGAATTTTGGACAATTGTACCTATTTTTTTCAATAGGCGAGACCATGTGATTGGTTCTATGGTTTAATTTGTGTTATTATGTAATGTTAAGATTTATCATTTACTCATAGTATATAAGTATAGTGTAATTTAATTAGAATTTATAAAATGTTTAGTGTGATGTTGGTAGAATGCAAACTATTGAACATTTATACCTTTAGGATAAAAGTTTGATATGTTGGACTTTAGATTATAATTATGTTATAAATTAATGTGGGCCTGTATAATTTAATTAGATTTTGGAATTTATTTGAGAATTTTAAGAATGAGTGACATGGTATGGGTATAGGTAGTGTTAAATTTTCTAAAGGACATTAATACATATTAATGATCATAGTGTAAAATAATACCTATATGAATTTAGAAATTTTTAAAGAGTTTGGAAATTATAAAGCTATAGCAGTACGTGAGCTATATTGATTTTTATTAAGGATTTAAACCTTTTTAATCAAGAAAATAATATATTATATATCAGAAATTATTTAAACATATTAAAAATTTTAGAAATTATTAAACTAGAATATTATGTTTCTAGATTAAACTTATATTAGATAACGTTAAAGCGTAAATAATGCTAATGCATTAAAAGATTAATATTGAAAGAAAATATTAAAATTATCGATTTAGTGAAAAATCGAAGATTAAAAAGCTTTTTGAAAAGAAATGATTGAAAATCGATTTATATTGATAAAATAGAGTTATTGAAAATTTAATAAGAAAAGTCAGAAATGGTCGACTTTCAAATTAACGTTTAACGACGTCTATTAATACGTTAATCGCTGAAAAACGTGACACTTTTATAGGAATATCTCATTGTGAGAAAAGATTTCATTATTGAAATCACTTTTCTGAATAACGTTATTATCGCTTAATTGTTTAACTAAAGGTTAAAATGCAGTCGTGAATCATATTACGCTCTCGGAGTACTGAGAATTATTTTATTGAAACGGCTTGAAAAGCGTATTAAAATTCATTATGATCTTCGAAAGTATTATATTATTTATCAAAGCTTGAATGAACTTTGAAAATCTCGAGGTAGCCACGCTGTACTAGCGTACATTTTATGTAAGTGGAGCGAAAGTTCACCGCATAACGGGAGAAAGCACGAGCAAATGAAATGAAGTTCAAAGTAAAGTGGGCTTACTATACTAAACTGTAGAATTTACCAATAATTTATTTATGACTGCTTTATATGAAAATATTAGGAACGATTTATTTAATTACACCGCCCAAAATGTTTATGTTTTACTGTATTCTAATCCATGATTGTTGATGCATAATGTGGTAGAATTCCACTTACGACATGCTTGAATTGATATTCTGGAAGACCCCAAGAAGATGGAGAAGTCAGAATCCCCTGTGCAGAGGGCTGGATTTTTAGTGCGATTATTTCGACTGTATTTGTGCTTTGAAGAGTGCCGTCGGCGTCACGGCGTCATGTAGCGAGGCCTCCAACCGTATAAGTGGATATTGTATGATCGATTGTGGTGGACGTGTGGATAAATACGTCGTGGAAAAACGGCGATATTTATGAAAATGATTCAAAAATATTTAGTAGCACACAGTATTTCAAATCAAAACCTCGTGCTGTGGATGGCGGAGAATTCAAATCTGATAAATTATTTCTGCATGAGCCATGAAGTGATTATTTGTACTCACATATATTTTTTTAAATGTGCGATTGAGTCAATGATGGCTGATGGTGCAGATGTTGGAGTGAGGGGCCTTTTGGTATTTATTATGTTTGAAAGAAGAACCTGACAGTGATGTCATATATGTCATTCACATGCTTTCCAGCCTATATTACGAATATTTTGTATGTTATTGTGACGGTTATGTATGCAGAATTATCGAACCTCTTTATTAAAAGGAACTCGTAGCCTTTATATTTGTATATGACTTTTGCACTTATGAATAAGGGTGAATTGCTTTTGCCTTGTAAATAGGTTTGACCATTGAAGTTCGATAAATATCTTTAAAGAAATCTTTTGATTATTTTTATCAATTGTTTTGCATTCCTTTGTTCCAACTCGATTCTATAATCTTGTCGCTGGATTAGGCCGGTGTGATTATGAAGTAAATTACCGAGCATTTACTCTAGGTGATCTTTCTTTCAAAAGTTAAGTAGATTGAG